>WBMZ01010924.1:0-85143 GCA_013400975.1 Atrichornis clamosus | reverse complement strand
AAGAAAGAAAGGCAAGGCAAGGCAAGGCCAGGCCACCAAACCCATGTTTTCTACCTTGACTAGATATTTATGTGTGTAGCTTTGTTTATAAGGGGACATTATGTTGACAGGTTGAGCCGCTGTCAGGATTAACATGTCAAATGAAGGAGCACCAGGAGAGTGCCAGACTTGGATCAGCTTTCCACGTCCAGTAATGTTTTCCACAAGAGTCAGCCTCCCATCCGCAGGGCTTCCCTCCAGCCCCGCAGGGTTCTAAGTAATGGCTGAGACAATGGGTGCTTTCATTATCTAGTGGGAGGGGAAAGGTGAGTGAGAGAAAAGGTGAGTGAGAGGAAAGGCAGGTGACAAGAGTGACCCTTTCAGGAACAGCAAAGAAAGGACCTCATGCCATTAGCCAAATGTCCATTCACCATTTCTCAGACATACTTTCCTCTCTCCTGGGAGAAATCTTTCTACCTACCCAAAGAAAACCATCCTTTCCTCTCTTGAACTATTTCCATAATTTTTCCTGGCACTTTATAAACCACCCAAAGAATGAAATGCTACCTCTTGCCTCAGGGAATCTCAGAAAAAGAGAAAGAAATATAGGCCATTTCTAAGGTGAGGAAACTTCCTTTAGGCATCTGTTTTCCAGCAACAAGAAGAGTGCAAGACCAGAGGATGAACCAGATTCCCCTTTACCTAAAGTGATAAACCAAAAGCATACTCCATACTGGAAAGGACAGCCTTCCCTTCAGATAGTCTATTTTTAATGTGCTTTCACCATCCTCAGCAAAATCCCCGCTATTTACCTGACTTCTCTTCCCTTTTCTGTGTGGGAGTCTTATCTTAGAGTGGAGTCTCCTTAAGTTGGAGCCAAAACTTCTCATGCAGCACTGAAGTTACAGAAGTGCTCTATACTTGTCACTGTGTAAAGGACAACCTACATCTATTTTAGCTCTCTGCCTTGGGGACTGGTACAAAATATCCTGTGCTTTGTTCATGTCTAGTATTAAAATTTCCAAGAATAGATATTTGGCTGATAAAAACTCCAGAGGATCCTGCCGTAAATCAGAACACATCCTCACTGGTGACATTTAAAAAACCTGATTGGGTCTTGGTGCTCTTATTTACGGCACAGCCCTATAAAGGCTTCCACTAGCACAACAGCAGGGGCAGCAAACAGCATGCAGCAAGCATGAGCAGCCAGTGGCAGGAAAAAAATCCAAGGATTTTCAGGCAACCTCTCATGCTTCATTTGGGAAACTCACTGGAATTGTTCCTAATAACTTTTTACTCACGTTTCCTGCCTGCTTGTTCTTACAATTTCCGTGCTAACTTGAAATAAGCTGTGCTGTGGGGGATGTGCTGTACCTGTCAAGTGGCCAGCAACAAAATAATGGTTAAGTTTCCCAGGGCATAAAAATTTCCCTGTGGGAGCTCAATCAGCTCAGCCACAGAATTGGTTCTGATGGACTACAAGATTTAAGTGCTTGCCTCAATCTGGTAATTGCCTGGGTACCAATGGTGATGTGGTTACAATTAAGATATGCAGGCAGAATGTGGCATCCACCATTAAGAGAGGGCTGGTTCCAGCCAGGCTTGGGGCTTTAAACAGGACAAACTTTAACAATCATCATTGCCACTGAGTGGTAGCATAACATCAAATGGGAAATGCAAATTAAAGTGTTAAGCCTATCCAATCATGGACCAAAAATGCACTTCTAAGCACAAAGCTATTTACACTAAAGCAGAAGCTGTCTGGGATAAAATATGGCAATAAAAATACTAAAAATGACTTATTTGTACCATGGAAGAAAGGGGAAAGTAAAAGTTAATCACAAATTCTAAGATTCTAAATATGCAGGGAATTTATGAGGGAAGTTTATAAAATCAAGGAAGTACTAAACAGTTAACAGAGGTAAAGAGGCAAAAAAGTTATTTTTATACATATAAAAAGTGCTTGAGACTGGCCATGAGCCCACTGCTAGACATGGGTGATAAAACTGCAAATGACAATCCAAAAAAGGCGGAAATATCGAATAAACATTTTGTCCTTCGCACATTGTTTTGTCCTTGGAATGAAGCTGTAGAATGTATCATCCCATATTACGTCAGCCCAACAAAATTCACCGTAGGTAATAAAAGGAGATGTGAGACGAGATCTGCTAAAATTAAATGTTTTCAAATCAACAGGCCTGGAGTCTTACATAAACTAAATGAGGAGTTCTCTGAATCACTAGTGTTGATACTGAACAACTCATGGAAAAATGGGAAAATTTCAAAGGGTCAGAGAACTGCAAGTGTATCTAGTTATTAAAAACTACTGAAGAAGGAAGGCCCAGGAAATTATAGGTACCATACCCCCATATTAGTCTGGGTACAATAATGAAATGAGTTAAGTCAGCACTTTCTAAAAATCAATGAGGATAAAATATGATTAATTTGAACTATATTTTTAAAAATAACCCACTGTTCTTTTTATGAAATGATGAACTAGATAAAGGCAACTAGAAGACAACTTGAACATTGACCACACGATTGACCAGTTTAAAAATTGCAAATAAAAGATTTGAAACTAGTTCATGGATAGTTCTCAAAGGTTTTCTAAAGGGATGAACCAAAGAGAGGAGTAATTTCTAAAGACATTACTCAGAGATCAATCTCATTCTGAACCTAGTATGTATTTCTTAACCAGTCCTCTAGATTGCAAGATGAAGTCATGCTTGTTAAAAGCTGAGATGAACACAAAAGCTGGCAGTGAAGAAGACAGTTTTAATGTATGAATGATCACTGATGTTGACATATACAAAACTAAACTCCCCTCTGGGAACCAGTGGTTTTCTGTGCTGTGCTCAACATACTCATCTTCCTGGTGGCTCTGCATTGAAATGAACTCTATAACTAAATCTCATGTTTCAAGGCTTCTGTGGACAGCCTGCAGGAGGGAGAGGACAGTTCTTTTTTCTGATGCCCAATTTACCCGCACGCTCTAGGATGCTTGAAGGAAGACAAAGCTTCACTGATTGGCAGCAGCTAGACTGGGACCCTGAAAAAGTTGCACCAGTGTCCTGCTAGGACACAAAGGATCTATTTTTTCTTAAGTGCGTATGTTGGTCTAACTTGCTTACATGCTGAGGGTCAAATTTAAAGTCAGATATGGAATTAGGAAGGAATTTTCCATCCCACAAAGACTGGCGAGAATCCCAAGTCCAGCTAACTCACTGTTTTCTCTTCTTATCTCCCCAGACTTGCAGATGGAGATGCAAATAACAAACTTCAACCCTGAGATTTAATAGATTTACAAGATCTTGAAGCAAGAAAAAAAAGGACATATTTCTTCAGGGGATGCAATCACTGCATGACTCAGAGGCTTGTTTCTCCTGAGTCAACGTGGGGCAAAAGACATGCAAGATATTTTGGTAAAGGAAGGGTATACGTGGTGTTGTATGTCTCACAACAGTTTTACTGAAAGCTCCTTGGGACACAACTCAAGCCTCGGGGCATAATGGAAGTACAGAGGGTGCTAGAGATGTGCCACTGTCACAAAGTGAGAGCAACGTGACACTGAATTCTGCTGCAGATCACCTAAGCTTTGGTTGTTGAGGAATTCATTCACTTAGATGTTTCAGCTGTTTAAGGCAATCCTCTTAGAGTCTATCTAAAAAAAATTACCAGAAAACCAGCTATAAAGCAGCCACTAGTTCTAACTGTTAGAACTGCTTCTAGTGTCGACATATCAACTTACTGACAAGCAAAGTGTTTCCTATAGTGTCAGCACAGTAAAAGTTGAAGTCTAGGTCACATGTATACTTGTCTCAAGCATAAACAAAAAAACCCTGATAAATTCCAAATCTAGAGGCCTTTTCCTGTGGGTGCTACTGTAGTGAAGCAGAACAAGCCTGGCTTGATGTTCAGATAGCAGGCTAAACCTGCAGTGTTAGCAGTGGTGTGATGCCTTGTTTTGACTTACACACTGAAGAGAGCAAAGACAAGGCCTCAAAAGGAAAATACATATAGATGAGCAAGAGGTTACTTCATTGATAACTCACTTTTCTGAGAGCTGCCCATTTACAAGACAAAAAGCAAACACTGAACCTGGAAACACATTCTCAAACCCTCACTAAAGTGATGTCCTGCTTTTGACTGTACACATTCAAAACTGAAAACACATCCTTGCTAAGTCCAAATCTACCAGAAATGTGTCCATCTAAAAGAGTAGATGTGTTACAAAGTGAACAGGATGACTCTCAAAATTAATCCATCGATGGATCTCCCTTCTCACTATTGAAAAGACAGACCGAAGGTGTACCACAGAAATTCACTTGAGCAAATCTGGATTTCTGTAAACTAGAAAATACTATTAAAATAGGAGACCAGCAGTAAAAATGCACCACCACAACAGTCAAGGCAACAAACATTTACAAAATGACTGGGACCAGCAAATTTTAATGAAATCATTCAAACTTTTTGTTGTTGTTTGCCTTGATTGTCATACAATACTGTTACACTCTTGCTAGAGACTCAGTGAAAACACCTTTCCAAATTACAAAATGTCAAGGCAGACTGCTCCTAAAACTTCGGAAGACAGCATGTTTGCCTCTCCTGCTATTTGGAAAGCTGAAGGAAACAATTTCAAACAAAACAAAGCACTCCCCTCTTGGTCCTTCTGCAAGGAATCAAGGAGAGCACAAAACTAACATTAGCATTTGTAACCTCTTTCTGAGCTAAACCCATTAGCAACAAAAACATAGCTAAGAAAATAGTAGTAGGAGGCACTTGAGTAAACAACCTTATCAGTAAGATTACTGGATATGCCTAATTTCTTGCCAGCTTCATTTCTTGCTCAGTCATTTACTTCTCGTGCAATGTTGAATGCAGCAAAAGAAATCTCTGCTTCCCTAGCCAATAAATAGACAACAATTAGCTTTGACCTCTTTTGTGGAGGATGGAGGATGTTGAGACTGAATAATTGTTCCTCAGCAAAATAAAAGAACACAATATTATTATATATAAAATTATGATAATGATCTGTGCATGCCTCTCATAGCTTCTCTCCAAGGATCTAAGACTTCCTAACAAACATTAAATTAATCCTTGCCACCACACTCTTGGAAGACAAATGATACTTTGCTACAATTTGTTTGCAAGTGGGAGAATGTAATGAACAGCTAATGCTTACACATCTAATTTTTTAAAAATGCTTTCATGATTTTATTTCTAAATGTTTATTTAATTTCCCAAAAGTGAAACTGAGAAAAGTATACTGTTTCATGACAGTCTCTCTCTACCCCTTCAGCTCTTTGAAGCCTTATAACATCAAGTCTGTAAATTCAGTTTCTGTGTCTGGAGGCTCAGAACTAATAGCTCTGTCTGGAACATCAGTATCAAGGGATCTTGTCTTCAGAGTTTAGAGGAAGCCAGCAAAAAGCTTTCTGGAGACACAGAAAAAAAAATCTATTCTTTATTTTAGAGAGAGATTATTAAGAGGTGACAATTACAAGAGCATACGATTTTTATTAGCAGCTTCCCGGTATTAAAGTGTACACCAAACTTTACGTACAGACACAAAAAGAAGAATGTATTCCCACCTATCTATAACTTGCCCTGGTTTTCCATCCAGAGCAGAAATCATCACTGCTCATTTCAGAAGAAGATACACCGAGCTGCGATAGTCAACCTCCCACCTCAGGTCCCACCGCCATCTCCAACAGTTATAAGGCAAAAGGACTTCATGTTTCTGTCAGTAAGTGTCATCACTAGCAATGAATATTCTTACTGCTATGATTAAGCATCATTACTTTTTAAAAAAACATTTTTGCAAGCCTGCTATATTCTTGGGCCAGTAAATTTTCACTGCTGTTTAAATTTTCCACTGACTGACATAAATATCAAGGGTGTTTTTAAAAACCCACACTGATTTTCTGTCTATCCTGACTGAAGGGCACAGCTGGGTAAGTTCCCCAAACATATTGTTGTGCACACTTTAAGACCATCAGGAAGACTCAATGCTCAAACTGTACTTAGGAGACAAAAAAGGAGGATTGCTCTGCTGAAATCCAGGAACCCAAGTTTAACTGTTCCATTTCCTTTCTCAAAGGCGAACCATTTTTCCACCAATTGTCCTTACCACGGGTGTTTGTCATCATACTTTCTATCGGGAACTATTAATCAGACACCACAATTGCTCATATTTTTATGTTTGGGTGATTAATATTTCTGAATTTATAAATATATATTTATATTCAGCTATTTAGTGTATTAATATATTTAGAAACATATAAACCAATCAGTGTGTCTTTGTGAGTCTGTCAGCCTGCTGTTCCTGGCTTTGGCCTTCCTATCAGCTTTGCTGCATTTTCTGGGATCTAGCCATGTTGAATAAGGTTTGTATCATGTCAGCCCAGCAAAACTGAGCAAAACAGTCTTTACTCACAGTTTTAAAACAACACAGTTTTTACAGAAAAATCCCTGATGGCCCATTTGCAAGGACAGAGGTTCCATCACCTTAAGAGGTTCAGGCCTTGAGACAAGCATCTGTTTAAACATTGTTAACACATGTTGAAATGGATCAATCATTGTCATTAGATCAGCTCTCCCTAAACCAGTGTCTTATACAGACTTGTAATTCCATAGATCTATAAATACAGACCTCTTTCTGATACAGCTCCAGCAAAATACATTGCTGACTAAAGACAGTTACAATAATTGATAATAGGAAATGAAGATATTACCTGAAAGTAAGAAATTCTCAATGTAATTTTTATATGCTTCCATGATTTGATTTACATGATTTCACTTTCTCTGTCAAATCCTACCCTCACTTCTTTTTTGGAGTAGTATAATCCAAAACATCCTCAGTCTCCCTCTTCCCTATTCACACAGGACCACAGGAATCTGTTGTTTTGTTTGTGAACACGCTGGCAGTCTGCTCAGATGTCTGGCTTAGGTCTCAAAAGCAGGGGCTTTAACCTGGGCTGAAGAAGAACACATCTCTCATCTGCAGAGCATGAACCTCCAAACATGCTTTGCCACCGGTCAGACCACACAGCAAGAGGACTGCATCAAACTCACCAGTGTGGGGAAGGTGTGACAACAGGAAATGTAGGGGCAGCGTGAGAAAAATGAACAGTGCCAGAAGCCAGGAGCTGCATTAAAAGAGGACACGGCTTTGAACAAAGGTTCAAACCTGCTCTAATTTGTGAGCACAGAAGAGATGTTCAGACAAACAACATTTGACAAGCTTCCTTTCTCTTGGTATCGTGTGATCTTAAAAGGATCCAATAGTTGTGCACGTGCTTTCTGATTTCCAAACAAATAACAATTTAAGACCATGGAATAGTAAATATTACTTGAAGAACTGCAAACTAAATTCATTCCTGATACAAATTTCTAAACAAATATTAAAGTCTGAGTAAAGCTAATTAAAATTTCAGAATCTGCTTTCAATTTTACCTATATTTATTTTGCAATTAGCTGGGAACTTATGCATGATTAAATCACCCTGTAGCCAGGGAGCAGGAGATTTTCCTCAAATCACAATTGAACCTGAATGATTATTTTGCTATTTTATATAAGTGAGTTGAAATAACTTCAGTCATGGAAGCACATGACCTAGAACTGGGCTGAAGAAATAACTAGCTCTGCTCCACAACATCAGCTCAAGTCTGTATTGCCCTATTCATCCATTTTTTCCATTTTTCATCTCAGTATAGAATGAATGAGAATGACCTTTTGATTTTTCAACTGAAATTCACTTTTTCATGCAATCTGTATTTACACAGTCACAGAGTATTCCTAGAATAATATAATGTTAGGCAGCTGTTATTGTAGTTTTATATGTATCAATGTAGAGTCTTGGAACATGCAGAGTATTTCTGAGAAAATGGTCCAAGAAGACAGTGTAAGAAGGACAGCTCAGTGATCAATCTGCAGAGGAACCACACGATCCCTTCTATTTCTTTAGGCATTTAGGAAAAACAGAGGTATATGAGTAAGAGTTGGGATAAGGTTTGCAATTTGATATAGTTATGCATTTTGTTCAGAGTGAGGACATCTGTATATTTTTAGATGTAATTATTACTCCTAACCCTTTAAGTTAACTATGAACATGCACTGTGCTAAACAGATGTCAGGACTGCAGTGGGCTTTACAAACTAAATAAACCGTGGAAGAGGGGTTTATTTCTTGCCTCTTTGTGATTTACACAATCCATGCAGATAAGGATTTTATTGCTTTATTAAAAAAAATGAAAGATAGCAGAAAGCAATGAATCTAAGCATCTGTTACCACCATAGCTTAAACAGTTGATTGAGAAGAGACTATGTGCTGCAACGAACAATTACACACAAGTAAATGTTGCTGTACAAGTCATGCCCAGTTTCTCCAAGCTGTTCTTGGCGTAAGACCAGGGAAGGTGAAACAAAAATAGCTTTATGTCGTCCTTGCAGTTGCCCCAAACCAGTAACAAACAGGGAGGTCAGCCCCGGCCCTGCATGCCACAGTGTAGCTACAGGACTGCTCTGTCTATCTCCCACTTGCCTGTGGTTCCCACAGGCCATTTGATAACTGAGCACCACTGGGAGAAGGAGAACTTTAATTCTCACAGGTGTTTTCTCCAGGTACAGAAAACGTTAAAGGAGTTGCCTGGTACCAAGGAAATCTCAAGATTTTAGAAACATCTCAACTTAAAAACTATCCTCCATGAATTTTTTGGATGAAGCGATGCCATAATACTAACTTAGAGCACTTAAATTTAAGCTGGGCAAAGAATAAAGGCAAGACAGGCAGAGTGTACACGCAAGGCAACTGAGAGCAGCTCAAGGGGGACTTGGGGGTATTTGTGGGTGAGAAGACTGACATGACCAGCAATGTGCACTTTGAGTCCAGAAAACCAACCACATCTTGTGTGACCAACAGATCAAGGGAGGTGAATCTCCCTCTCCACTTTCATGAGACCCCACCTGGAGTGCTGCATCCAGCTCTGGGGCCACTGACATCAGAAGCCTGGAGAAGTCTGAGGGGAGACCATATTGTGGCCTTCCAGTAAAAAAAGGGCTACAAGACAGCTGGAGAGGGACTTTTTACAGGGGGATGTAGTGACAGTACAAGGGGAAATGGTCTTAAGATGAAATAGGTTTAGATTAGATGTTAGGAAGAAATTCCTTACTGTGAGGATGGTGAAGCCTTGGCACAGGCTGCCCAGAGAAGCTGTGGATGCCGCATCCCTGGAAGTGTTCAAGGCCAGCTTGGATGGGGCTCTGAGCAACCTGGTCTAGTGGAAGGTGTGGAATGGAATGATCTTTCAGATTGCTGCCACCCAATCCATTCTATGATGCCACAGATCACTGTGTTCATCTTCGATTTCTATCAGCCCACAGCACGGCAACAAAAAGATGAGAGCCATGAGTTATCTAACCCCACTGCCAGCTCTTTTAGCGAAATCATATTCTCTTAATTAAGAGGCATAAGTCTCATAATTCCTTTCCCCCACAGGATGTGAGCTCTTGCTCACCTAGAACACCTCATTTAAGAGGAAATGTGCATTGTTAGGTACACGCCAGCACTGCTACTTTACATGCTTAACTAAGAATTATGAACTCTCTTTCCTTCCTAGTTATAAGGTTATTAGATACCTGAATAATTTCATAGTTGCCTTGCTTCTGAAGAAGGTGGTGTAATATTACAGCGAGCATCACAGAGATACATTAACTGGTAATTACTGTCTAAAGCCAGAGACAAATCATCAAAAGAAAAGAATTAAAAAGGACGAATCCCAGTGAGAAACAAAATATTTAGGCTTTTACATGTTTCATACGCTCATCAAAAATTCCTCCTTTCAATCTCTAGGCCTGGAAATCAGATCATTTTTCAAACCTGAATGTAAGTTGCCATCTAAACCTGTATTTAGATCAATGATATGAATATGAACATAAGTACACAACAATAGAAATATGAACCTGAAAATTATAGTTGTGTATTTTTTCTACTTTGATAATCCTTGATACAAAATGGGAACCTTTTATGCTGTAACTAGACATTTTTAAAAGCTGTTTCAGATATTTGTATGAAAGACAGTATCTGGATGCCAAGCTGTTGTCAACTTTTTTTACTGTCTGTAATTGTATGTTCAAATCCTGGCTCTATCAAGTCAACCTTTCTTATTTCTGAGACAGCTATTTCAATGTGTTCTGATTTACAACAAGCAGAGCTTCCAAACAAGGCCATATAATATAGGGTGGTTTCAAACATTGCCTATAAAAACAAAATCTTAATACTCCCCATGTGTTGCGTGCAAGCATATTCCTTATAATTTACAAGATGTTATTGTTTTTAATGGACATCTCTCCAAACCTACCTGCCAGCTTGCAAATTGCTAACAGCAACAGGAAATCAGAAGGACAAACTGCACCCTCAGTGTCACCTACACTGTCCTGTATCCCCCGGGCTGTTGGCACAACTGCCGTCAGTTCTCAGTTACACGTCAGTAACTCTTTGGGCAAGGTATGCAGAGAAGAGGACACAAATTGTTGCGTCAGCTGTGCCAGTTTTGCAATGTTAATAGAAATTACAGCACCAAGATTTGTTTTAGACTTTAGTAACTGCAGCTATTGCCCTGATAAATATCGCAACAGACGTTTTGAATAACAAAATGAGACTACTCCAAATCCCCTCCCAGGATAAGATTTTCCCTTTAAAAACTGCAAATATTAACAATGTCATGGTATTGCCTATAGGAAAGGCATTTTGGAATCTTTCAGGGAAAATAAGTAATTTCAGAGTAAGTTATTTACACTATTTTGATATAGTGGCATTAAAATAATCTGCTCCTCAATAATAATCTTTGTCAATGGCCTCTTCTTGCAGGATGTCATTGGGATCTTCAGTGTCATTTGCCAAGCACTGTCATCAACCTAAAGGTTCTTAACAATATGATCACATGCAGCTACAACGAGCAATAGCCCCTACCTAGAATCATGGAAATGGAGTGCTATGTGTCAGTGTCATTAGCAGGCAGTAAGTCTATTTCCACAAAAACATTCTGATGTACAAGGTAAGGAATAAAGTTATTAGGGGTGAAATAGAACAGGCATTATATAGGAAAAGATTCTCATCCTCATACAAACAATAAATGGGGAGCTATCGGCCTCACAGTCCCTTGTTTCACCTCGTTGACCCTGTTCACTCCAACAGGGAGGATGTTCTTCCCACACTCCCCTTAGGCAGGTCTGTAAGAGAACAGACAGTGCCAGCTCTGTGTCTGCCTCAAGTCCCACCCTGCTGCTGCCTCTTGTCAGGTCTCCACACCTGCTGCAGACACTCTCACTACTGCTGGTTTCAGTGCTAACACTGCAGCATCTCTCATTGCACTGTGTTGCCAGCTATCATGCTGATGATATAAGATCAGACACGTCCTACTTCAACTAGAGCAATGCCAGTTTGACAAGAAGGGAAAAATGGCTGGATCCAGGCCCCTACCTTCATACCTTCAGCTCTATCACTGCACACAGGAAGTCCAACAACGTGGAGAACCACTGCACTTCTCTCCATATTGTTCACCTATGACGATGACCAGAACATATGGATATTTCTGGTTGTACTGAGTTCCTTCCCATTAAGAGTGCCTTGTGTTCAGTTTTTGTTGTCCTTCATTAAATGGCTCAGTATCCCAACTGAAAACTAAAACAGACTCTATGGAAGCAACAAAAACAACTAAAGCAAAACAACTACCAAAAACTTAATCTACTTCATTCTGACTAATTCCAACACATGGTGACAGATCCTGCCTATGTCAGATTCCAGCCACAGAGTTACTGATGCACACATGGTCAGAGCACAAACTTATCAAGAATGTACCTGTGACTCTGATGATCAGGTACCTAGTGGTTTCATTTGTACCTCAGTTTTCAATCTAAACACTTCTGTCTTTCACGGCTGTGAAGCAAAATTCAGTGTTTATGCAGAGTAAAATAAATAGAGCAAACGTTGCAGAAGCTCCAGAAGAGAAAGGGATTGCAGTTTTCCACACTGAGGGGTTAAAGCTCAGGTCCTTGAAAGTTCTTGAGATATGCATCACCCTCTTTAGGCACAGAGAATTTTCCACCCCCAGAAGTGTCATCCAGCTGCTACTTAAGGCTGGAGGGTTGAGATCTCATCTCTGCAAGTCACTGCACTGACACTGTGCCTCCTGCACCGCTTCGTAGAGAGACATTACTCAAATCTCTCAGCTGTAAGCTCCCAGGCAGAGTATTCAAAGTATGTGATCTGATCTAACAGTGGAGCAGGGAGGGTAAAGGCCTCTGTGTAAGACTAAGCAGAGCTTTCTGATTGACCGATGCTTTCAAAGGCTTAGGTATGAAAATGGACATCAGAGACCATTAACTATGTAAACACTGCTTCCTAAGAAATGAAAGCAGCAGTAATTGTACCCTAGCTAGCTGCTGAAATTCCTCAACCCAAGAGTATCCTGGGAAGTAAAAGCATAATATGCTCTCAATATGTTTGCTAAAGACAGAAGTCAAAATCATATGAAGAATTCATGCTTATACCTTCATATACACATTTACACACCACTGATTATAGTAATGCTTGTAACCTCATTACAATGCTTTAGACAAGGGTATCATTTGGAGTAATGTACTTAAAAGACGTCGGGACACAACAAGTGGAACTTACTTCTTTTGTTTAGAAACCAGATTTTTATACTCAGTTTGTCATTCACTAACTGGATCCAACCCCTTCAATCTCCAATACATAAACCAGGAGAATTACAGTTGCCTCCCTAAGGTAAGATAAGGACTGTAGGCAGGTTCCCTGAAATAATAAACACAGGCAGCAAAAGATTTAGTATTACAGCTTGGTTTATAAATCTGTGTATTTCCCCTATACTGAAGGCCACTAAATGGAGGAAATTCATCAGCAGGGTATGATGTTTTATAATTTGTGCAAGAATATGACAGTCTTGCAAAATATATGGCTATGCAGAAGGCTTAAAATATCTGTGGGACTTTTATGTGACATAGATTACTTGTCCTTTGAGCAGACTGTTGTCTTTTCAACACAAAGTCCCTGTAAGGAACTACCTCCACAATTCAAAATACCTACAGAACACTCACGTAGTTCAGAGAATGGCATCTGGTGTAGAGTGCACTGCTTGGTGTAGACTGGCTACAGCTTAGCTAAATTTCGCCTCAAAGCCTAAAGGTAGAACATATTCTAAAATGTAACAAAGAGAGAGATCTGAAAACTGGATTGCTGTTGCAGGGCTTGGACAACTGGCTTGCTCAGGGTTAGTCACAAGGACCCAATGAGAACCAGTTATGACACATTGAAAACCTTTTAAAACATATACAGCTAAATTGGTCATCTCGAAAGCAACTACCATAGCAGGCTGAGTGTGGTACCTGTGGGCTCATTTAGTCATGGCTTCCCACAACAGGGTCTCAAGCGGTGCCAAAGAACTGAGCAGAAATGTTCGTTGTGTGTGGCAAAGACAGCGGTGACGTGAAAACTGGAAGAAGATGGGAATAAGGAAGCAATCCCTGCCACAAGCACCTACTATTGAGGCATTAGTCCAGACATTTAAACCTGCCTACACCACAGCTCACTAGAATATCAGAGGTAACTGCAGCAGTCTGGCAAACGTGACATAGGATCTGCAAAAGATCTACTCTGTGCACCTAAATTGGTGCTCACTGAGGATTTTAAAGGTACTTGAATCTTTCTGGGAAGATACAAGGATGCAAACAAAACCGACTGAAACCTAGGTTCCTATTCTGTAAATTCACTGATGAACCCCTTCACCAGCAGACCTCAACTTCACTTTTTCCTTGCCACTGCGGAATTCTGTGGAGTGGACCATGTGAACACAGCTGTGAGTGAATGCTCCTATGGAGTTCCTGGGTTTGGTGAACCCTTTGACACCAACAGCCAGTATGAGAGACACGTATCTGCCGCATTCCCTGGGACAGTCAGTCTGCTCCCATCCCTAATGCTCCCATGTCTAGTTGGTACTAGAGGAGCCAGGAATAGTGGGGCTAGAGGAAATCCTCCCACAGTATTACATTAATCCAATAGTTTGTCTTCAGCAACGTTCCTGTACACAGGCAGTTCTCAAACAAATAAACTTCACAAGCAAATGCTTAATTGACGGTGCCAGGCTCTTGGTGGGCCAGAGGGTAGAAAAACAGGAATGGGGAATGAATGTCCCCCTTTTCAGGAAGATTAGGGTTACAAGGTAAAAAGAAAGCACAGAGGACAGAAAGCAGAAAATACAGGTTAGATAGTACTTCTTGGAGGAAAGGACAACATCTGTTATGCTCCGCCTTGAGGAGATTACCTGAAATTGAAAGATGAAAAGTTTTTCATCTCCTTAGCTAATCTGCCTAAGACAACTTCAGCACTCTATGGCTGGGACCAGCTCTCTTTTCTGTTTGCAGAGCATACTGTAGACCACTGTTCTGGTTTATAACCTGTTCTCCTAAGTGGAGGCAAGTAACAGGTCAGCAGCCCCACTGCTTGCAAAACCCAGCAGACTCTGAGCAGTGCTGTGGTGCTGGAAGGACTTGCAGACTGAAGGCAGAAAGTCAGCAGAGCTGCTTACAGCAGGAGTGATTTATAGTGACACTTCAATATTAGATTTTATTTTTGGTTGCCCCTAAATGTTCTGCTTCTCATAAGAGGTATGTAAAGAAGCCCTAAACCCCAGTTTTCTCAATGTTTGAATTCAAGCGTCCAAGTATAGCAACAACACAATAGGCAGAGAAGTACTGAAGGTCAAACTCTTTCAAGTAAAAGTGAGTTTTCTGTAGATTAGTAGACCTATATGTTGGTTATTTATCTTAAACATCTGAAAAAAAATCCTGAAATCAACTGTTTTAAGTTTAATGATTTCTTGTGTTTGCTTTGTTCAGACAAGTTGGTACACCTGCTATCTATCTTTTAAAGCTCCCATATTGCTATTTTCAAGTAGCAAGTTTAATTAGGAAAATTTATTAAACTGATCCCATAATTTCAGAAAGTGTTGTAGAGAATTTATTGTTACTCATTAGAGGTCACTTAATGTGTTCCTAACTTATTAAGCAGAAATAACCCGTTTGAAATGCTTTGTACTGTCAAAAGTCTCAAAAAGTGTATTTGTGCAAACTATTACAGAAAAAAAAGTCCATCAAGGAGTTCCTGTAGACAGTAGCATCGTCACTGAGTTAATTTTTTAAAACAGGTGTCAACAGCTTAGCTGCAGTGGACAGAGTATTCAGATGACTTACCTACTATTTTGGTTGTGAGCTACCTCTGTATTGACTAACTTTTATCATTCGTTCTAGGACCATGCGTGTACCTTCTAGCCGACTCACAGCTATGTGATCATTTTTTGAGAGGAGTGAATTCCATTTCATGGCTGTCTACAGGCTGCATCATAAATTCAAGACTACACACTCCCCTCTCTCCAGTGATCTCCCACAGATGCCAAAAGGAAGCTTGTACAGAGATCAAAGGAAGAATTTGGGCTCTGTGTAGTAAAATAAAACTTTCAGTTGTTATTTTTTACATCACATTCAGAACTGCTTACTGGAAAATGTTCCCTTTGCTAGGATTATTGCCACCCTTGCCTCACGTCTCTTTTTCGTTCCCCATCCTTCTGTCTTTCCTCTGTCTTCTTTTTCTTCTCTTTGTACGTGTCAACACAGATTCCTGCTCCCCATGCACTGTGTGGGAATGGTCACTGTAACATGCACAGTGTCACCATTAACCACGAGTACTTGCACTCTGATAACTCCACAGGAGCACTGCTTCAAATCTGTCTCCAAAATAAGGACATAGCTCAATGGCCCCCACTTTCTACTCAAGAGAATATTACATATCTACATCTGCAGTGTCACAGCTGTGTTTAACACACCCTCCCTTCCCCTCTCCATTTTCCAAGAAGCAAAAATCAGGACCCAGGCACTTACTAACTGCCTTACCCATATCAGACACACCCCCAGGTGTTCTGTATCTTGTCCACCAAAGTATTCAGCACCAAGTAGTCTCTGTTCCAGGCAATGGAGGCAGAGGCAGGTTAATATGCCAGCCCCAAGTGCCCCAAACTAACTATTAATAAATAAAAATTGTAAGTTCAGTAGCATATAGTTTTCCCTCCAACTCCAGAATGGATTTAGATCAGTGAAGCTGGTTTCAGACACAGGGCGTTTAGTTATAAGAGCAACCTGAAGGCTGCTGATCAGAGAAGTGGTCAACCAACACTATGCACCACAACAGTCAGTTGAATCTTACTGAAAACAGTGGGAAAATACTTTTGAACCCCTCTGCTTTGCCTGTTCGCATATGTCAACCATACCATAAAACAACACAGAGCTTTTTTCGTGGAAATTCCAGTATGCTTTAGAAAACCCTGTTTCTAACAAAGATATTTCTAACCAGACCTTGTGATGTACGGTTCTTCTCCTCACTTTTGAAACTGGAAAACTGAAAGAAAATGGCTTACTCGAGGTCAGTGTCTCAGCCCAGAAGAGGTTACTGAATTGCCTTTACAATTGAGTCACTAGATCGTGTTGCCTTCACTATCATTTCCTGTATGCATGAAGAGATTACAATCTCTCATATTTTGTGAGCTGAGCAGTTCATCTATCCTAACTTCCCCACCTGAACAAAAAAATACGCTTACATGGAATTAGCCTTGAAACATCAGCAGAGAAGATTTTGGTACTAAAGCTACCACCTCTCTGTCAATGCCCTCCCTCAGTATACTTACTGGGGTGTCAATAATGTTCTTAAGATTGTTGGCACAAATTAGTGCAGGTGAAGCATTCTGCACTCTTGCAGTTAATAAGTGACTGAGAAAACCTACCAACTTATGCAGAAGAGGTCGTTTGCAACCAACAATTGATGCAGCAGTTTGCAACCAACATGCAGATGGAATGAGAGTGAAAGGTTGAAAAGGTTCCTCTGTCTCACTTGACATTTTTGCTCATATTTCAGAAGATAATCCTAACAATCTTACCAATTATCAAGCAAATATTAAGGTTTGAGAATGGTGGAACGGATGTTAGACTGACAGACCTGGGATTTGAATTCTTCATAAAGTTTAACACAAGAGGTAACTGTTCAACTTTTTCTGTCAATATGGCTCTACTGTTACTTTGAGAATGATGCCAAAATTTTGCCTGCATGTCTCCCACTCCATCACTAGCCTTATTGAGAGGTTAAGGGTAGGACAGTCTGGTGTCAAATTCTGTGATGAGATTTGACACACACTTGGGGACAGAGTTAGGATCACCCTAATAATTTTATAGATGATTCCAAACATCAGCCTTGTCATGTCCTAGAATAAAAGAAATTACTTTGGAATGCTCTGTATGCTTTCTAGACACCAACCTGCCATAATCAATCTGCTTTAAAAATAACTGCTTTGCAACAACTTCAATTACACCAATTAAATGTAAACTAGATTTTGAAACAGTATTTCATCTGAACAGCCATCACCACTGGTCAGTAAACATATTCCTAATAATCATCCAACTAATTTTTCCACTCTCATAGCTAGAAGAGACGTAAAGATCCGGTCTTCACTACACAGGGATCAATAGCCTGACTCCAGTAAATCCACAGGGAACAGAAATGGATTCTGTTCCTGGGGCTGCAATTTATAGTTCTCGTTGCAAAGAGAGCTTAGTCCTGCAGCGTGGTGAGGGGAGAAGCATAGGACAGTAAGTGAAAGGAGTCCACAACTACCCAGCCGCGGACTAATTCAAGAACAGGAGTTAAGGGCTCTAATTTCCACAATTAGCATAAACACTTTCAGGGGCACTACAATGCCTGGGAAATAGCCTTAGCAACGCCTCACTGATACTCCCCTGACCTTGCCCCTCCCAGTACATCCCCTCTGCATTTACACCTGGTGGTGAAACTCGAGTAGGAGGCAAAAAAAGTCCCGAATGTGATAGAGATGCTACTCAAAAGGGGAAATCAGGAAAAGCCTGCAAAGTCACTCTGCCACATGATACATGACCAAACAGGAGCACTGCACTGGTCATGGCTGGGAGATGTAGGGCTAGTAGCCCTACTAGCTTCCTCCTCTGATTCCAGCCCAGGGTGTCCAACAAGGTTAATCTAGCTTGCACCAGGACTGCACAGAAAGACACACAAAGGTGATTTTGGGGAGCAGAGCCTGAGAGGGAGCAGGAGGGCTGTGCAAAATGGACTACCTGTTTCAAGTAGGAAAGAAACATCAGTAAAAAGGGAAACACTTCAAACAAACATGTGAAAACAATTCTAAGTATCATATACTGTATCTATGTAAGTAAAAATGAAGATTTTAAGGGCAGATTCATTAGTTTTCAGAAACTCTCTTCAGACATATGGTGAAATTTGTTCTGAGTAGTGTTAATAGCTTTAGAAACTCCTAATTGTGTTATAAATCGGTTTGCAAGATACTGCTATTAGCCGCTTTCTATCAGGACCACTGAGGTGATTTTTTTTCCCAATGCGTGTGATTTCAGTAAAACAACTTGTTGCTCTTTAAAGTTTTGTTATGAATTACTGTTCTTCCCCTCAATATTATTTCTAGATAACTTCAGCCAGAGAAAACACCTAAGAGCTCTACGGAAACTTCTCCTTTCGCCTGATCCTACATATATCAGAAACCACCCTGCTCAGGATTTGGGGAGGGGAGGCGGAGGGGTCCCTCCGTGGAATTACGTCTGCATCTGGGATGGCCGGCCGGGCTCAGCCTGAAATGCCCTCGGCTCCCCGTTGCCCTCGGCTCGCCTCGCACCCCGCCTGGCCGGGGGCTCTGCTGCTCCAGGTTTCTGCACCCCCAAAGCCAGACCTCGGCGCGGCGCAGCGCTCCCCGCCTCGCCGCCCGTCAGACCCCGCGGGCTGCGCCCCGTCCGTCGCTCCCCCGTGCGCCCCCAGCCCCCGGCGCGGGCGGGCTGGTCCCGGCGGGAGCGCTGCCCTCCCCGGCCCCGCTCCCGCTGCCGGGCGCGCACCCACCTGCCCCGCGGGCCCTCGCCCCGCTCACCTCGTCCCGCCGCCGGGGCTGCTCCTGCCGCCACCAGCTCCTGCCCTTACTCCGGCGCTGGGCAGGGCGGCGGCAGCAGCATCCCCCGCCGGCCTCCCAGCTGCCGCGGCGGCACTCGCAGCCTCACGGGAACCGGCGGCGAGGGGAGGAGGGGGTGGGGGAGAGAGAAACCCCTGGCCAGGGCCTCGTCCCAGCCCTCCCCGCCGCCTCCGGCACCCGGGCCCGCTCCCACGGGCCACGCAAGGCGGGGCGGGCGGCGTCGGCGACCGGGGGGACCCGCCCGGGCGCTCCTCGCTCCGCGCCGCCCCGCGCTGTCCCGCAGGTAGCGGCGGCCCCGGGCAGAGCACCGCGCGTACCGCCCGGGCGGCGCAGGGAAGTCGGATCAGACTCCATGAGCCTCCCTGCTCCCGGGCTTCGGGGCGCTGGCCGTGCGCGGGTACGGCACCGGTGCGGGCGCTGGTGCCTGGTCCTGCGGTTCCCCGTGCAGCGGCACTCGACAGGTTGGCACAGGGGCACTTAACCCTGCAGCAGGACAATGTGGGGGAAGGAAATAAGGGAAGCATTGCTCGCTCAGTTTTCTTTTCAAGACTGGGGTCCTCTTCCAGCTCTCAATGAAAAGTCTGACCGCCTGTCATATGCTGTTTCCTGGTACCTGAAGCTCACTCAGTAAAGATACCAGAGACTTGTATCTCTTGAAGATGAAAATCCTCATCTCACCCTGTACAGTTAAACTGTTGTGTGGTTGTGCAAATACGTACAGCTCCAGATCTGCTATACTCACTGTTTATTTGGATCTTAAAAATTGAAATGCAGAGAATAAAATGTTTTCATTATTATTTGGTAGCACTTATATTATTACACTGCTTTCCAAGTCCAAAAGTCTGTCCAAGTCGCTTGAGAGCAACATTCTTTTGGGATCATTATACAGTTTATATTTGAAAACTCTTAACCTCGTAAAATGCTTTTTAAAAGAAAAAGTAGCACATAGCCCTACAGTCAGACTCTGGTGCCATTCTGCAGCCCAGTCCTAGAGGTCTGGATCTGTCCTGAGCATACAGTTTTCATTTGCCAATATTAACAACAAAAATGTTGTTAGAGTTGGAATATGCCTGTGAGAGTGACACTTACAATATATTAAAGGTGTATTGTATTGTGTTTTCACCTTGAAGAAGTGACAGAGACCTTTATTTCTGAAGGAGATGCACGAGACCTAACTTTTGTAGATGTCTAGTCTATGTATTACTGCAGAATTACCCACAGACTCGTAGTCACCTAGGTGCTTAAATAGCATTTCATGTATTAGGATGTAGTTAATTGTGAGAAATAATTGTTTTTACTTTCCTGCTTCTACTGCAGTACACTAACTTTTAAAGGAATAGATCATCATCCTTATGACAGTTATTACAGCATAATTACACAATCATAATGAAATGACAGCAAATGCTTTTCAGATTAAAAAAAAATTAATTACTGATTCCAAAGGTGAAAGAATAACTTTCTTAATTCTTAGTCGTGCATAACTGGAGATGGTTCCAGTTACGAGGTCTACAAATTCAGAGAATTCCTTACAAATGCTAAGTTAAACTTTGGTTTATGGACCCAAGAAAACCTAACGCTTCCCTGCAGCAGTCAAAAATGTTAATGTTTCAAATTCCAAACCAAAATAAAATCTTGTTTGAAGAAACAGTAGAGATTTCTTTGTACACCAAGTATTTGGCGTCAGGTTCTTCAGGACTATGCTGTAGCATGGCAATGAAACGAAACTAATTTTTTAAAGTCTGTTCTGTTGTGCAGAAACTGGAGGAGAGCAGGAAGTTGGTTAAGTAATCATATAGTTATGGGGCAGAGACAGAAAAGATGAAAGAAAACTTTTAAAATGGCAAATTCCAAACTTCTTCCACTAAATCTATAAATCAGCTACTGCTGTATTCATTGCTGCACTACCCCAACATAGCCAACCACACAATTTTATGCCACAGGGGTTTTTGTGGCCTGGTACTTGATGCATGGTTGTATCAAACAGAAAACAATGTAACACTAGTTTTATTTTTTAAAATTCTCTCAATATTAATTGTAGCTCCCCATTATCTGTGATTTCATCACATTGTGATGGCTTCTTTCACCATGACGTTAGCAACAGAAAAAAACCTGTTTCCACCAATAAAAATAGGACAATGAAGAGGCAGCAGGACAAGCCCACAGGGATAGTGTGGGATCTTACTGGACAACTCTTTGCTTTCTAGAGCTCAGCAACACAAGCCAGGGTAGTAGGATGACAGCCACCCAAGGCCCTTGAATTTAAGCCTAAGCAGCATGGCAAGCATTCTTCCTCTTTCTCACCTACAGAGTTCAAGCAGACCATAACAGAACATGCTTTGTCAGGGCATCCTTAGATCCCAGGGTTTTGGGGACCCCAGCCAGGATGTAGAAGGCTTAGTTCTTCCTGTGTCTAAGCAGATATGAACCCACATCTCACTTAACAAGGAAATAGCCTAAACAGCTGGCCACAGAGCATTCCAGGAGAAGAATTACCTATGCTGCCCTTTTGAAACCCGTGCTATCCTTCATTTTGATTCACATGGCTTCATTTCATTTTGAATTAGGTGGGAAGTAAAAGAAAGAGTAAGCTACTGACACCAGAAAAATACTAACATTCTGAGTCCTGTGCTAATGACAGTAATTGTGGTTTTGACTATAGCGCTCTTTGCAGATGAAGCTGACATTTTTAGTAGAGGCTCTGGGCCCAAGCCAGCTTCAGTAGTGACTTGATTTGGAAGCTAGTCCTTATATCCCAGCTTTCCTCTGCCATATACAACAAACACTTAAAATACAGCATTAAAAAACCAAGTAAATTCCAAATATCTTTTTTTTTTCTTTATTCCTTCTCTATTGCAATACTAACAGCATCAGTAGCTCAGTGATACAATGCCTGTGAAAGAAGTAAACCAGCAAATACTGAGGATCACTTCTACTTCAAACGCACATGGAAGAGCAAAAAGAATAGGACTACACAGAACTACAGAGAACATGCAGCCATTAGTTCATTTAAAACTACAAGTCAAAGCCACCTTTGAATATTTCCTGGAAATACCGCAAGTGGTTAAAGAAGGAAAATCTGGAAAGGGCTGAGATGGAACACCAGACCTAAGGATAAGGGAGAGAAAAGCTGAGGTGGCAAGAGGCACTTCTCTGATTTCCATGATTGTGTGGTCACCTTACTGCACCGTGGCCTTCAGGGTTTGACCTCAAAGGGTCAAAGGCTGCATTGTCAAGCCAGTCTGTCAAGTTGCAGCAGGTTCCTTGTGATGGGGAGACACCTGTGGTATCAGTAGGGATATTCTTCAGAGAACAACAAGACAGCCTCACAGAACAGGGAGAGAGTTCAGAAAGTCAGAAGGATGCTCAGAAACAGCTACTTTACTCTTGCAAGAGTTATTTGATTCCAGCGTTTTCAACCACATATCATCAGATGCCGTGGTGCAGTAGTAAGTCAGTCCAAAACAGGCTGGGAGAGAGGTGGGCAACTGCTGGGAAGGACTTCTGGAGGAGACCATTGATTGGAGTGGCATAGGTGATCAGTTGGACCTAACGAGGATTTATGTCTCTATTGAGCAGAATTAAGGCAAATAGGGTCTCATGGACTGCCTTTTAGGGCACAGTTGGGCAGGTTATGTTTGCTGATGATTCTTCTGATGATGTCTCTGATGATTCCTGGTCAGTCATAATGGCTCTGTTGGATGACATTGCACACCCATCTTACACCGGCTCTGTGGATGGCTATCTCTATTCCAAGTTCACTTCCGAGTGAGTTGGCAGAGTAGGGCATGTGCAGATGCCATGAGGTGATGGGGTCTCACAAAGGTATGGGGAGTGGTGAGGTGCTGTGTTGATGTGAGCAGAGCAGGTGACAGCTTGTAAGGCAAAGCACTGAAGGCTGCTCATTGCATACAGGTATTTTTTCAGTGCCTGTAGGTGTGAAGAACAAACTAATCCCACAGTGGAATTTTCCTGCAGAAACTCTGCAGAGGGACAACTCTTCCCATCATCTGGACAAAGATGTAGGCCTCCTCCCAAACAGAACTCTTGCAACTCTCCAGGCTAGTCTCCCAAGTCAGGCAGCTCTCCAAAAGGGCTTGGAAAGCTTCTTGAGTCACCTGGTCCTGGTCAGGAGTGTGACCTGGTGCTAGGACAGGCTCGATGTTCTTGTAAGTTAGCCTCTTCCAGTTTATCTGTGTTCCTTATCCAGGGTGTGCATGTGACTGGGGAAAAAGAAAGAGTCAGGAAGAAGATATAAAGGCTAGATGTCAAGGTGCAAAGTCAGATGGGATAACCCAATGTCTGATGATCATTCTGACAAAGCTTCATAAGGATGTAGCTGGTGTTTGCCAGAGGTATACTTAATACACTGTGAGTGGATATAAGTGCCTTGAGCCAGTTGCCTGAGAAGCTGAAGCCCAAATTTGAGCCAGGTTACTGATGGCTGAGTCTTTTTCCCAAGGCCTGGCATGCTGATGAGAATTATACCAATGAGGCCTAAACCAGGCTCTCCACCGTTTTGTTCTGGTACATAAGTTTAGGGAAGTATGTGACAGGGAGAATAACTATGTCTGCCTCAACTTCTTAAACTACTTTTATTGCCAATAAAAGAAGCTAGGCTTATAGTTTGAAGACTGACAACCCAGAAGACTGAGGTCTTCTTTCCATTGCACAAACTGAGCACCACAGGCAAGGCTCCCTCTACCCTAGAATGTTCCTCATCTTCAGCTTTTACTGGAGAAAAGGCTTTATTAAAGCCTTCCTCTCTGCTGAGACTGAATGTTGAGTACTTAGAAGGAACATATGCAGACTGAGTTTTTACAAGAATTCAGAGAAAATTTGAGCTGTTAGGCTGTGAAGGAAGTGCTAGAGAGAGACTGGGGCTATTAGAGGGGTGTGAGCCGATGTGCTTTGGCTGGGTAGATGTGGCTATATCACTGTCTAGTGGTTGTCCCATGGAACACAAGTGCCCTCACTGCAGCTAGACTTTGTGGATACACCACGTGCTCAAATAATGAGTTCTATGTTTTTCAAGCCAAAAATTTTTCTCCCCCTGCTGAGGAACATGAAGTTTGTGTATCTGAAACACATGGATCCCTTACAGAGGAGCAGATTTGCTCTTGAAGGGCAGTTCATGTTGTTTTGGTCAGTGCAGGAATGAAGAAAGGAATCAGCTTTTGGTTACTAAACGCTTAAGGATTAGATTGCTATTACACTACCAAAAATTAAGTCTACTGGTCCAGCTAGGAGTGAAACATAAACAAGGCAAAATCTGAATTAAAATCTGCTAGAGAGAGACAGCATTCAGTGTGCATTGGATAAAACCAGCAGCCCTGTGGACTGAGAACAATCCAACAACAACTCCAGCCCAGCTCCACAAATGTTATTGAACAAGTCTCATGAAGGTGTGTCCTATGTGAATTAGCCTTAAACAAAGAGGACTAAAAATCTCGAGCCTGTTCCTTCTTCCTCCCTGCTGTCTTGGTTTAAAAAGTTGAAAAGTCATGATTAAATTGGCTGAACTTGTTATTTAATATGTTTTATTTAGTTTGTATCTATGATTTTTTAAAATATTTTTCATATTGCTAAAGAATGGTGACTGTTTTCATAGAAACTGGAGATGGAAGAGACCCAATAAGTTCACATCCAGTCCATCCCCCCTGCTGCCATTGCAGAATTGTTCTGCATGTACATTTTCCAGGACCACCTCCAAACTCATTTTGAAATGTTCTACTTTCTTGGCGAGGGTCTGTTCTCCTCGTGTGCAGATCTGGAAGTAGCTGGTGATGCCCATTCTCACATTTTCTTTACTCCCTTCCCTCTTCATCTTCTTTATTCTCACACTTTCTTTACTCCTTTCCCTCTTCATCTTTGTTCTCGTACTCCTTTTCCAGGCATAGGCACTTCTTATTTGGTTATCCTTAAATGTTTCTTCTCCCTCCTTGGATTTTTTTAAAAGGATCTGCGCAGTTGGGCAGGGTTACTCTGGCAGATGTAAGCAGCCTAAGCAATATCACTTGAGCAGTTATTTGTTGAGCAACCCTACCCTGGAATATCCTGTCCTGGGGAGTATGAAAAACCAAAACAAAATCTCCAAGGTATTTGCTGAATATCAAAGCAGAAGCACACAGAGAACATTGTCCCTCTATTAAACACAGCCAAGCACACTCTTTTTAAAATCCTATTCTGTTATAATTTTTCAGCAAGACATTTTCTGTTAAAGATGTTATTTATAAGTATTGCAGTTCCTTTGTTTATTATCCAGTCCCTGCATTGTTTTGATCTGTAGGTCACATTTGGTCTCTTGGGGCAGCTTAGTGAGCAGGCTATTTTCCTTCATGACAGAGTCATCTTCTGCTTCAGGAGCTAGCCAGGGATAAAATAACAGTTTCATCTCCACATTTTATGATTGCAAAGAAAACTTTCCAGATGTGAGCCAGTCAAAATGGATGTGGTGACAGCTGCACCAGAAAGCTGCCAGCTTCAAAAAATAATCTAGGAGGTAGAACTTGCTTTCCTCGTTTCAGTTCCAGAGCCTCTTAACAACTATTTAAGAATCAGTGTGATGAACAGTGTCTCTGTTTGCTCATAAATGAAAAGAGACAACTAGTGTGAAGAAACAGGCCGCTGAGGATGCAGCTTTCCAGCATTAGTACAATAATTGAACTGAAGGCAAAATTTACTAGTGTCTGGCTGTCTGCTTTTTTCAGTCAGTCTCCTCCTGTATTCTCTGGTCTTTCCTCAGTCAGTTTTTTTTTGCTTGTTTTGGGTTTTTTTCCCTTCTGATGTTGGTCATTCCACTGTCTTCCTTTATTGTCACATTTGTATTTCTTCTCTGTGTTTCCAATGTTTGGTTCAGGTGAGCTACAGAAAAACCTTGCATGCAATGCCCTGTCTTTTATTCCTCAGGCTGAAGCACAAAAGCAGCACATCTGCCTGAGGCAATAGTGATTATTAAGTCTGCAGGTCTGTAAATGTTATTCCCTTTGTGTCAGTTAGTGAAATGTTGGAATGGAAAACTATCAAATCTGACCTCAAAGGAGGCTTCCAAACATCTCTTCAGCACAGAAAACCCAAGCAAAAGTTATACTATGGGATTAAAAACAAAACCAGAAATCAGAAATATGTTGAGATCCGAAGACTTTGAAGTTACAGGAATGTTTCCCCTCTTATATTTAGAAGGGCTATTGGAGCACCTATATGCATGTATTGAAAATTTTCAAGGTGCAAACTGAACTGTAAGTGCTCATTTACTCTTGGTAAACCTCTTGATCTTCTCTCATGTTTTCCACAGCTCCTTAGCTCCCATCCTTCCTGATCTGCTGCTCTTCTGTTAAGAGAATGTGTCACAGAAGTGCTGCATTTCAGCCAGATTTCTATCCATATGTACACAAGCTTGCTTTTTTGGGTTCTTCTCCCCACTCCTTTCTCTTGTAATTTTTATTCCATTTTTGAGTTGCACATACAATCTGTCCCAAAATTGTAGCATTCCTAGAGAATTTACACTCTGAATAATAAACAGCCTTCTAAGAACAGAAAAATCTTAATTAACTCACACAGTAAATATAATTTTAAAATGTGATTTATTTAAAGAGTCAATTCTGTTTCATGAGAATGCAGATGTGAGCGGATTTTGACAGATTGACTGGGTGTGGGTTTTGTGTTTGAGTTTGGTCAGTTCAGGTATTATCTGCCTTGACAAACATTAACTGAAGTGAATCTTAAGTTCAGCTGCTGTCGCAGTTAATTGTTCTTGATGATGAGGGTTAATAGTTATTTTTCACTACAACCTTTGTAAGTGAAAGTTTTTACTCTAGTAAAGACTGAATGCTAATGCACTGCTCCACATAAATCACAGGAATCTGCCTTTCTACAAGTTAGTTGCTGTCTCCTGTTACCTCATAACAACAGACAGATGAAGAACTGGTGGAGTGAGCAGTGATGCAGTGCAGATCCTTTAGGTTACTAACTGTATAACACATAGCAGGAGGTGACTGGAAGTATAAGGCTCCATCAAAAGATCTGAACAGCCCCCTGAGGGTTCTCCATGGACTAAAGAATCAGCATGCGGCAATTTTTGCTCCTAAACAAGATTCTTCAGCCAGGACCTTAAAATTTGAATGAAAAAAGGTCTTAAAACCAGGATGAATGTAGTTCTCTGTATCTTTTTAGATTCACACAAAATGCCATCCGTCTTCTCTCTGCACTTCTGCTCATTCACAACCATCTCATGACTTCAGCTGATGTTGAGTGAGAAATGAGGTAATGAGAAATTCACACACATTGACATTTGTGCATGTATTCACTACAGCTTAGGCCCCAACTGCTATGAAAGCATTTGGACGTATCAATGGACATGTAGATGAACATCAGGTTCACCCAAACAATGCTTCACAGAAAAGTGTTAATTTGTAAACTGGGGATCTTCTGCCGCTGATTTGCACTACTGTGGCAGCAGATGGAAAGTTGTATCAAGAGCAAGTGTTCTCACTTTAAGACAGATGGCCTTAAAACTGGAGATGAGCAAGAAAAAGGACATAAGAACGATGAAAAATTTGGAAAAAAAAGCCTCAGTGAAAATTTGAAAGAGACAGATTTGTTTAGTTTATGGAAAGGAAGATGAAGGTGTGAGTTTATCACAGCCATTCAGCACAAACATGGTGGTGGGGAAAGTGGTAAGAGAGTTCAGTTTCAAAGCCAGAGTCAGTTTTCTGGTAGCAAAAGCAAAAAAGTAGATAACCTTACCTGTTTGGTGTTCGAGGCTAGCCAGAAAGAGATGGGTAAGCTCTCAACCCCTTAGATATGGAGAGACACCCACTTGACTGCATTTACACCCAGACACCTAGCCCAGCAAGAGACACTTATTGGAATCTGAATTTATGCAAATTCAGATGTGAAATTGAGTAAATTTGGTTATATTGCTGACAAATAGTTGTCAGATCCATCACCAACAACTACTCATGCAAAATATTTTCTGTTAGAAACTGGGGGGTTATTTTAGTAGTCAGGACACTAATACCAAATCCAACAGTCTCTATTACAGAAGAGGTCAAACTATATGTTCACAATGCTTTCTTCTATCTTTATAACATCCCAGCCTCTGAATTTACGCTTTCATTACTGTATTGTTTGATCATCAGTCTTAATGAAGCTCTCATTAACCACCTCTACTTTCCTGTGAAATGGTCACACACACTATTCAGCCATTACTGAATAAATCTAGTCACTAAAGAAAGGAAATAATTAATCTCCTCTTGTCTTTTGTGTCACAGTTGCTAATGGGATGATATGATATCTAAAATGTAGATCAGAAAGTACATTGTGTTTCCTTTTAAAAGGAAAATTAAAATGTAATTTAAAATGTTGCTATTGTATTGTACCTACTTTTTGTCATACACTTTCTCACCCTTATAATGCTTAGAACATGCTTGTTGGGTAGAGTGAGTCTTAAGGTTTTTAAATACAATGAGAATTTTCTGTGTAGTTTTTAAATACTCAGGTTTTTGTCAATATTGACATTCTGTTTGAAGAGCAAGGGAAGAGGGGGTAATCATGTTTAGTTCTATGTCCTCCTACATTCTTTTTCTACATCAGTCTTAACAGTTTTCATGACATGGTGCCTCAGTTAAGGAAGTATTTTGCTTCTTGGAAAGCTCTTTGCTCCAAAGACACACTTCGTTAGGTATTACCCCTCCTTTGTAAACAGGAATCAACTCACTTGAATTAATATGCTCATTCAGTATTGCAGAGGTAAGTTGCAGATAATCAGAAGAATGAGTAACTCCACAAACAGTCTCTCTGTCCTGCTGGGCATTGATTTATTCCATCGGCTTTTAGTGCTGGCTATTTGTAAACTTTTCCACCTTACCAGCTGTGACTTGGTCTAATTGCCTGTAACAAATCTTGGTACAATCTTGTTTACCTCATTATCTGTCAGTGACTGGTCAGTTTAACTGACTGATTCCACAGTCACATCCAATCCTTTGCCTGGTGGCTGATTCAATAACTAAGTCACTATTGAAATAAAATAAAAGGACCTGACCCCAATAGTTCTGGATTTTTATCAAAAAGAAAGAGCCTAACAAGATATTTAGAAGAATATAATTTATCACCTGTCTGTATCTGAAGCTATGGCTCCAAGAAAATCCTCCTAGCAGAGCCACAAGTTTAAGGGATTCCTATTTGTCTCCTTCAGACCCAAACACTCATTTACCCCTCTTTGTAGTGTGTGGTTGACTGCGGAGGTGGACAGGAAACTGGGGAATAAATATGATTAAAGAATCAAAATTAAAAATATGTATGTGTTTAATCTGGTCCTGTCCCCTGTACAGACCTACAAACATTGGTATCACCATGACTAAGGAGGCTAGATGGGATCTGCCTGAATCAGGAGAAATAGCTATAAAAAGTGGCCTGAAAGAATACCTCTGTTCCTAGAAGTTTCCTGAAAATATTCTAAATATTCCAGAGTCTTAATATTAGTATTCTACCTTTTCCTTTATGTTGATTATTGCATAGTCCTCCATCAGTAGTTGTCACACTTACTGCTTTCACCTTTTTCCTTCTCTTTTAGTCTTTACACTTGCTTTGAGTTGTTTGCTTTCCTAGTAGCACTTTCAACTCTCAGAAAATATTGTAGTTATTAATTTTCTAACTTTCCCAGAATCCAATTTATTTTGCTTGGAGTTTGAAATAAAGTCATCATCCATCATTTTGTAAAACAGAAGACAACATTTGGCACCGTAGCTTGGTGTTAGTAACATTTTTCAAACTTATTTTTCTACTGCTGGTTTGTTTTGGGTGATGGCAAAAATTTTGTAATTTGCATTTGGTTTTTTCTTCTTTTTATTTTAATGGTTGCTGATTTTATTTGTTTTACTCTATGTTTTTAGCAGTACTTATGTAGTACAAGAGGATTTACACTGATTACAGCTGCTTGCAGCTCAGCTACCAGTTGTTTACCTTTCAGCTTCTTGTTGAATACAGTAGGGCTAGGAGATGCCATGTGAAGATTAAAAGCCCAACATGTCCACATCTTGAATGCTGTCCTCAGCTCTGGTCTTTCCCACTGAAAACAGGATATACTGGAACTAGAAGAGGCATGAAAGAGTAAGGATAGTCAGTAAACTGGAATAGTTTATGTACAGGCAAAGATTAAATATGCTGTTCAGCTAGGAAATGAGGCGGTTGAGGTATGTTATGGTAGAGGTCTGAAAAATCATGAATGGGTAGGAAAAAGCAAAACATAAATTTGCCATTTCAGTGCCTCCCCTGGGACTGTTTTGGCTTTCAGCAAGGACTTGAGGTGGTGTATTTCTAGAACCTGGGAGAGAATTGAACCGCATTTGGACTGCTCATTTACTCCCTCCCTCAGCATTTGCCAGAGGTTTATAGAGGTAGTGTGCTGCCTTCTGAAGTGGACCTTTAATACAACTGAGGATGGCTGCTCTTACCTGCTTAGGCAGCCTGGAATCAAGGAAGGACAGATGGAGAGGAGACCTGAACGCATTAGGCTGTGAGATAAGTCATCAGTGAGATGGTACTGAGTGATGTGATTGCTTTTGACTGCTGGACAGGAAAGGCAGATATTAGGAGAGCAGGGGAAGAATCTGCCTTTTCCTCTCCTGCTCCTGTACTTTCAAGTGGCTTAGTTCACAGTTTTCACTGTGAGGCTGCTGTCTTGTTTCCTACCTTCCTCATGTTAATGTTCTCCTTGTGACTCTTTGGCTTGGGCAAGTAGTCTCTTTTTAAAAAAATTGTCACCATATAGGTAAAGTGTTCATGGCCATGTCTATTTCTCTTCCTGCCCCTTTCATAGACACACAACATTCCCTAAATGAAATATTAGAGGCAAGGTATCAGTTAAAAAGTATCTGCCCTGAAATAAACCTTACACATTCCTTACCATTTCCTTTGTCACCAGAAGCCCTATAAAAATTGAATTTCTTCTGCAGGCTGCTGTTCCTCTCTTCTAGCCATCATATTTCTCATGCCAGGCCAGTTACTTCAATGTTGCTAATAGTTTCCCGTTGTTGTGCACCCAATGTATAAATAAAGGTCTTTTTGCACAAAACAAAGTCGAGTTATCGTCTTTGATCAGATTGTTTGGATCAGGTTCAGCTGACGACTACAGAGTTGTTTTTCCACCCCTATGTATTTTCAACATGCTGCAAATCCCTTATGCTTGTGGGATTTCTGTTTGTTTGCTTGGGTTTCTTCAGAGGTTAACTTCTCCAAAGAGCAGTGTGGAAAAGAGAGGAATGAAGCAAATTTCCCAGATCCTGAGAAGCAAAGAATGTGTGTTGCTGGCAGAATAGGATTGCTAAGAAACATCTTGGATGCCATCAAGCTAAAAGCATGAGGGCTCTGAAGTCAGAGTGCATCCACAGAAAAAAGGTGAAGCTGAAGCTGTCAGGCCTTTGAGCATATGGTGCACACATGAAATAGATCTTCAAGATCAAAGGTTAAAAGTTATTTTTTAACTCATGTAAACAGTCCTTTGTGCTTCCACAGTACCTTTCCTTTTGTCCAGGGATGCTAAAGCGTTTTTGTAACTCTGGGGACCATTACCTTATCTAACAATCAGGGACAGTAATGTGCAGAGAGTTAAGGTGAAAAGTCAAGTCACACAATCAGAAAGTAAGGATCGGCAAAAGCAGAGACTGTGTGTTTCTCTGTGGACTTCGCTTTTAAAACATCAAGGATTTAATTTTTAAAAGGGACAAATAATTTGTTAGTAGTGTGATAACTAATAGGCTAATGCTTCCTATAGCCAAAAGACTACCAAAATGTAACTTTGTACTGTGATTTACTAAGGGGAGACTGATGCTTATGCAGGTACAGAAATGTTATTATTACTACACCCATTTTAAAGATGAGATACTCACCACTCAGTCCTGTGCACTTACGGATGAACGACACTTCTACCTCTACTCTGCCCACCTTTGTAAGAGCACATGTACAGAAACACACGCTGTTAGACAAAGCAGCAGCACTCTTGCTGAAATCTTACCCTTATTGCAGGCGCTGATTGTGTTCCTGAGCCCTAAGTATTGAATCTCCGCCTGGGACACTGTACATTGCAGTGCCAATGCTGTCAGTATCAAAGAAGTTATTTTCTGGATACAGAGCTTGACAACAGCAATGCTAGACATGCTTTGTCCATGTTTTTGTCCATGTTTCTACTAGACATCAGTGCTCCAAGTTCAAATCTGATTTATGCTTTTAAGTGCTTACATATCTCTTCACTTGCCCTCATCTACCAGGAATGAAACTACAAATAGCACAGTACTGAACAGATAGATCAGATTGTTCTTGCAGCAGTGTAGACCCTGGAATTGAAATATGAAGTGCTTGTTTCTTTGATCTAGAAATTCTGAATAACACCTAGAGTACCAAAGTGATCTACAGGAAAGGGCATGATGGAACCTATTCATGTTGCCAAATGTCTGTGATTTTAAATGAACCACACTAAACACAAGCAGATGTTTAGAAAACAGGCAAAGTTATTGGCAAAGGCCCTAGTAAGAACTACTTTAGAAGGTGTCTGATTTGCAGTATCTGGGTAGGCAGTTTACAGAGGAGCCTGAAGCAGCTTTTGATTCTGTGAAGGTCTGATTTTGAGGTATCTCTTCTTCCTGAAGTGTCACAAAGACCCTAAGCTTACCAAAAATTTTTGAATGGAAATTCTGTGGGAAATAATCTGTGGGGGGAAAAGGATAGGGGAGATTTGAAATATTGTTAAATTGATTTTGGAAACTACTTTTTCCTTTTGAACTTCTGAACATTTTAAACCTTTTAAAAACATAAATGTTGGAAACCAAAAGGTATTCCAGTAGAAAAAGAAGGCTTAAGTTTAAAAACATTAAATTCAGATATCATACTCACAACATTTCTTCCCCAGACTTTTACTGAGCCAATTCTTAAAAGCTTCATTTTCTCACCACCAGGACTGGTTTCAAAGAATTAGCTCTTCCTAATAAACAATGTTACTTCAGAAAAGCCATAAGCAGTTTTAAGAGGCACTGTGTTTAAAAGGAATGCAAAACTCCTCACATGGGGGCTGAGAGCACACGCTGCTCCTCGGTGGCAAATAAATCATCACCTGGTGGTAACTAGCTTTTTATCAACAGCTGTCAAAAGGTACAGGTCAGCAAGACCAGCACAGAAATAAAGGAGCTGATGTTGGTATCCTGAGTAGGAGGCCTGATCGTGTAAGATGAGGAGATGATAACATGAAGGCTTTTTTTTTTACAGGGGCTAGAATTAATGGAGGCATCATTTAGTCACATGGATATTTACACAAGAAAGTTTGTTCTCTGTGGCCTGCAAATGAGACATGAAATCCTTTGCAAGACAATGTGTTTGTTGCTATATTGTCCCCAGCGTGGTAAAGGTCAAAAACTCCTGATCAGGTTAGGAAGCTGCTCTACGGCCTACTGACAGCCTCCTGGCACTTCTCACTCCCTATCTCTGCACTCTACTGCTGATGTGATGCATTTCCTTGGGTGTCTGGGAAGAGAGCAACTACAAAAAGATTACTACGGGAAATCTATTAACACGGCTGTGTACTGACTGTGTACAATAGTTTAGGATCCAGGAGCCATGGAAATGCCAATGGCTGCCTTAAGAAATGCAGTTATTAATAACAGATTAAGTGTATTCACTTGGATGAATGACAAGTGTGGATATTTGCTCTAGATAGTGCTAAAGCATATTCTGACAAGAATATGGGGTAATTAAACCAGTAAAGCAATACTTCCTTTAGTCCACATTTGTCAAACTGCTGCTTTCAAGCCTCTAACTTGCTTCCTCCACTGCGCTCTTTTTCCCTTGCAGATCAAAATCTTCTGAGGTTCTAAACTTGTTTGTTATCCAATTGCCATTCAGAAACAAGCACTTTGTTTTTTAAAACCAGTTCAAGCAAAGCCCAGAATGTGGATTTCTTGTTGGAAAAGTGGTCTACAGTGGCTGAGATCAGCCATTGAGCGGTTGGCTCAACAAGGAAGAATGGCCTTGTGGATCAGACAGTGGGGTGGTTCTCAGGAGATCAGATTCTGTACCTTGCTTTTTCAAAGCCTTCTCCTGTATTACTTCAGTCAAATTGCTTAACTGTGTGCTTCAGATTTCGTGCAGTGTGACAGTACTTGTCTACTTTTGGGAAATGCTTGTACATTATAGTGATGCCGACAAATAAAGCACCTAAATGTCTAGATAAAATAATGACAACTTCTGTATCTGCCCTGACATAAAGTGCTACAAAGATACCAGGACCTTCACAGATGCCTTCTCTCAGTTAGCTTTTTCTCAGTTTCAATGTTTCAAAGTTTGTGTTTTCTCAGCTTTGCTTTGGAACCATTTAGTTCCATTGTCTCAGTTCCAGGCTTTCCCTGTTGCTGAAATGTTTCATTTATGCCAGATTATAAATCAGATTGTAGCTAATGGAGACAGCTATTTTGTTTTATTACTACTTACTTTCAAATGCAGGAAATAAGCTCCTTGGAATTTTCAACTCGTCAGCTGTCTTTCTAATTTCATTTGAATCATTTCTCTGTAAGCAATGTTAAACAATTGCTGTGGTCCTTCTCAGATATTTCAGTGGTGTGTTGGTACTACACAGAGTGAATGTGACACGTAGAGAATTAGACAGGCCTGCACATGGCTCCCTCACTGAAGGCAACAATCTCTCACGCATATTTCCTTGTGTCAGAGACTCCATTGCAGCTCATTCTTGGGATGTGTTACTGTAGCAGAGATCCACAACACCAGTCACTTGGTTTTCACTCTCATCATGGACATTGTAAAGGATCCTACATAGATTTCCTATGACTTAGAGTGGCAGATTTCTCCTTTGGTCTATGAATCAGGAAATTTTACTTTAAAAAAAATTCCTGCTTGTTTAATTTTACCTTAGGGTGGATGACGAACAGGGCAACCAGCTCTCTTTTGCTGAAATCAATTGTACCTAACACTGCTGTAGAAATTGCTGAACAGAATGGAGCTTCAATAAAGCATGCGTAAAGAAGCACAAAACACCCACATTTCCAAATATGCAAATATACACAGGTAAGTTCTTCTCCTTTTACTGGTCTATATGTAGTTATCAGAAAGATAAAGCTGTGATATTTCTTCTAATTCCCAGCCAGCATGATTCATGCAAGATTGTTTCCAAGGCCTCTTGTATTTTCTGAAGTTCTAGAATTTTGCCTCTTCTCACAGATCTTCTTCAGATCAGTTAAAAGTGGCTTTATCACTCAGCTGCCTAGTCATATCAACTGCTTTGTGCTCTCAGAAGGGGGAATAGAGCAAGCATGTTCCTCTTGAGCAAGAGACGTTTTTGTTAACCACTGTGAGAAGACCACTGGGCAAACATGTCAGAACAATCTGCATTTTCTATTATGTGTAAAATTCACTTCTTCCTAAAACTGCATTTCTACCAGTTATATTGGACTACTTGCTTAAAATAAAAGCAGTGCATCTTCCCACTGAATGCTAAATAGCAGTTTTGCCATAATACAGAAAAGAATTTTTTTTTTCTGATTTTCTCTCACTGAGGTATTTTGAAGGTCCTGATGCACCAAGATCTACGTTTGCCTACCTCATGCTCAGAAGCCTGTGGTGACCTGCTGTCTTTTTCAACTTTTCACACAAATAGCATTTTGGTTGTATTTACATCACCTAGAAAAGAAAGGAAGGCAAAGACCCACTGCAGTTGCCTGCCATCCAATATAGTGTATTTGTTAACTGACTTATTAGAAGTTATTTAAGGAGTGCACTTGAATCAGGAATAGTACTTCTCAGCTTGCTTTTCATGCAGATATTTTTGAAGTTTCTTGTGCAACTTGGCTTTCAGGTAATGTTTTCTAAGTTCGTGAAGGGTCCAATGACCTTTTTTTCTGAGCAAAAGAGACCTAAGAGCTGTCAAGATCAGCACAGATATTGTTATTTTACTTCAAATTATTCAGACATTTACAGTGAAAAGTAGGAAAAAGATGCTCCTACTACAATCAAGGTATTAATTGCAACAGCCCGAGTGATGATGATGGCTTTCTTCCAGAATACTGTGCATTCTTGGAACATGTAGAGCTGCTGCCATGACTAGAAGGATGGCGCATTCAATTTTTTTTCCTTTCTTTTCTTCCCTTTTCTGCACACGTGAGAGGAAGAAAGAGAAGAAAAAGGAGTGGGGTTTTAAAGTATTTTTCAAATCTTGTCAAGGCAAAACTTTAGTTAATATTGCTAGTATAGCCAGAGTAGGAATGTACACAAAGTATCTCAGAGAAGACCAGTCATAGATAAGTAACATTTTTATGTAAAGCCAAAAAATAATTATGTCAATGTCTCCAAGACTTTGAGTCCCATGTGCTCCCCTGCTCACCTCCTAAAATGCCCAGGGCAAGCAAAAATTGGCTGCCAAAAATTCACAATCACAGGACTTCTCCCTTCACCTCCTTTGCTTGCACTGTAACATTGTATTATCACGTAAGGATGTGATAACACTGCATTTCCCTAAGATGTTGAACTCACAAGGGAATGTGGCAAAAGAATGCTTTGCAAAATGTCTCTGTGACACCCCTACCCAGCTTAACAGTTTTGTCAGTATCACTCCACATTGCACAGGGGAGGTCACTTGTGGGTGTGTAGTAAAAGTGATGCTGGAGCCTTCCCCTAAGGTGCCTATTCAACTCACTGAATTCTTGGGAATTGTCAGAGGCATGTAAAACTATGGATTTGCATGTCTCAGATGTATGGAGTACTAGTGTAAACTGGTAGGATTAGTACTACACCTCTTGGTTTTTCACAGTTATGCCACATGAAGACCTTTTATTGGTCTGGTATTCCTTCTTTCAGCAGTATTACTTTCTTTTCCTATTGTTAGTTGTTTCTGAAATTGTACTTATTCACACCAATAAAACATTTAGAAATAGCTGATGGAGAAGAGTATACACAATGGAGTCGTACAGTACTGTGGAGCTTAAAACCCTCCATACTTATATTGATACATGCCTAATGACCCATGTTAGATAACTTAAACTATCAGGCCTCTATTAACTGGTAGATCAGTCTACCAGTGCTTCTCTTTAGGTCAATTGAAATCAGTCCATAAAGAAAATTCAGTGCAGGGAAGCCTTTAGTTTAAGAAAAAAACTTTCAACAGATTTTTTTTATTTCTCTTGAAAATGCTGAAAACAATTTGCAAAAGTTGTCTTTAGAAGTTGAGGGGGCAAATAATTAAAACTGAAAAAGGATTGTTTTGATATTTTATATGTTCTCATTCTGTTCCCGATTTTGTTTGGATTGTATAGTACTGACTCTATTGAAATAAAATGCTTTGACTAGATTTTTTCTGGGTTTTACAAAAACTTTTTTAAAAATAGTTTTTCTTTTAAGAGTAAGAGTATGCTTTAAATTCTTAATGATTTCTCTGAGAGGAAAACTGCTTTCTATCAACCGCAATTTTTACCTGCATGGTTGGTAAGTTTCGTTAAATAGAAACTTCTCCCTCTAGAGAGTCTCTGTCCCTGTCTCTGATGTGCTATCATCCATATTCTCCTTTGTCTGGATGAATTCAATTTTTCCTGTTGCATTCAGTTGTCTGAATAGCTTCACACTTTCAAACACATCTTATGATTCATTTCCTCTCTTTTCTAAACCCAGTCTTGCTGTCCCATGTCGTCTTCTTTGCCCTGACTGTCTCAGAATTCTGTTGACATGAACAATTCTCCTTTCCTCTGTATTTTCTGAGTACCTTCTAGTTTTACAGGAAAATTTCCGAAAATGTGAGTGGAGCAAATTGTAAAGAATGTGTTAAGAGTGGCCTTGACTTGTGGGATTGATCATGAGCCAGGCCTGAGTAGAGGTGGAGACGTGACAAGAAAACTACAACACAACATTAAAGACCAGCAGAGTGAATGCATAGGTTCTGAGTCCCTCGTCTCCCAAAGTGCTATAGCTGCTCTGGGAGAAAGAGGAAGAAACTGGTGAGATGACTTCTGTCTGTGTAGCTCCTGACAGAAGAGTGCCCTGGCAGCAAACAAGGCTGATGGTGGCCAGAGCTGTATTGACAGCAGCACTGACAGGAGACCAAGTGAGGGGAGCAACGCTACTGCTTCTTACTCAGCACTTCGTAGACCACCTCTAGAATAGCATGTCCAGTTCGGGGTTCTCCAACACACGGAAGACATACATAAATTAGAGCAAGTTTGGTGGTGATGGTACTGGAGCATTTGCATGGTGAGGAAAGGCCAAGGGAGCTCCCTTTGTTTGGCCTGGAGAAGAGATATCAAATTGCATCATTCCAACACAACAAGGAGGTTATTGAGAAGATGGAGTCAGGCTTTTTGCAGTGGTGCATGGTGAGAGGATCAGCCAGAAGCTGAAAGAACAGCAGCTCAGGCTGGGCGTAAGGTAAAAGTTTTTCTCTGGGAGGAAGGACACTTAAGCAGCAGAGCAACCAGGTACTCCCTGGAAGGTCTTGCTGTTCCCATCCTCGAGTCCAGAGAAGGGCAAAAAAAAATGTGGAAGGACCAGGAGAGTAAGTTCTATGGGGAGTGGCTGAGGGAGCTGAGGGTGTTTAGCATGGAAAAAAAGGAGTTTCAGGGAACACCTTGTCACTCTCTACAACTCCCTGAAAGAAGGGTGTAACCAGGTGCAGGGTAAGCCTCTTCTCCCAGGTAACCAGAGACAGGAGAAGAGGATGTAGTCTCAAGTTGTGCCAGAGGAGGTTTAGGTTGGACATCAGGAGAAATTCCTTCACAAAAAGGGTGATTGAACATTGGAACGGGCTGCCCAGGGAGGTGGTGGAGTCACCATCCCCGTAGGTGTTTAAGAAAAGACTGGATGCGGCACTTAGTGTCATGGTCTAGTTGACAAGGTGGTGTTCAGCCAAAGGTTGGACTCGGTGTTCTCGGGGATCTTTTCCAACGTAATTGTTCCTGCGATTCTGTCTACAGGACCTGGCAGGACGCGACCCTGGGCAGCCCAGTCCAGCCTCAGCGCTGACCCCGTTCAGAGCCTGAGGGGGAACCGGAGCCCTCGTGGCGCCGCTTCCAGCCCTTGGCGCTGTGACCCCACAGCTCTCCCTCAGCACTCCCTGACGGCGGCCCCGCACGGCTCTGCACGGCCCCGCACGGCGCAGGGGCCGCCGGGCCGAGGGAGCGGCCCCGGAGCCGGCAGGGGGACCCCGCGCCTCAGCCCGCGGTGCCGCCGCCGCCGCCTCGGCTTTTAAGGGATAAAATTGATGTGGAATTCAAACGAAATTGATGTGCAACCCGAACGGTCCCGGGGTGTCAGCGCCAGCGGTGCTCCCTGCCTCACCGAGTCTGGGGGCGAGGGGGGCCGCCAGGCCTGCTCGGGGTCTGTGGGCGCTGCAGGAGGGCAAGGAGGACAAACAAGAAATAAAGAGCCAAGCCCAGTGGCCTGACTAGGGACCGTCATCATAACACACAAGTACAGTTTCCCTCTGTGTTGTATGGCCGCTGCAGGTGTTACTACAGTCAGCACCCCAAAATTCCTCCGTGGATGAGGCCTGGGATGCAATACTCTAGAAACCAGACTTCCACTCACTTTTTTGCCAGTGAGAGGAAGCCTAGGAATGGTAAAACTGATATGAGAAGATGGTTCCTAACTCTGGGATCAAATAGCTGCTTTGCATCCCTTTAGGGGAATCTGAGGTTTGATGTTTCAATGTGTTATGCTGATCAAGCATTTTTTGTATTTTGATTGATAAAACCTAATCTGTTCCTGTACTGAGTTGTTTTTATACATTTTCTGCTCTGGGTGCATATATAATATTGAGGGACTTGACCCAATTGACCATTGACCCAATTAAAAAAACCCACCTTCCTAAAAGTGTAATTGAATTTCTATAAAGGCTTAGGTCTGCAAAATAATTCTCATTCAGGAGTACTTCTAGCCTTCTTCCCATGATTTCAAAGATCTTAAGCAATAGCTTTGCCTTTTAAGTGTAACCTCTAACTGTAGCTGAACTAAAGCAGAAGAAGGAATTAGTTATTCCTGAGGGGTTCATTATTTTAAATTATCTTTTCCAATACAGCTGGACAAAGATGACTGGTCATGTGACCTGTTGTTATCCCTCAGCATAATTCTGCCAGTTTCAGTGCATCCAATCCAATCAAACTTCAGCTGAGACACTCTCCAAACAGTAATTGGACAGTTTTTCTTGCACAGTATGCCAGGCACAGAAAGAAAAATCTCTGAAGAAGAAGATCTTAGAGTTCTAAGGTCGTCTGCTTGTGGATGTCTGATCTGCTAGGAAAAGCTTCTACCTCACTCACAATATGCTCTGTTGCCATAGGCAACTTGAGCAATAGAAGCTGTGGCTACTGATAATTCCTTCAAGAAGCTATCTAGTGATAAAGGAATATGATACTGAGCATCTCCTTTTCTTTCCTTGGGTTTGTGTTGGCTTTTCTTTCCACAGAGAGTCTCTTGCTAGGTGCCATAATTTGTTTCCTCCTCAATATTTTGTTAAATCAGTCCCTTTCTATTTCACAGTACAAACTTACTATATGCTGGATCTTTCATTTACATTCAAGAAACCTGATTCTCTGACTCTTTTAACTCAACTTCTTTGTCTCCTTTTCACGCAGCAGCACATGCTGGGGGATGACAAGCTGGAAAGCAGCTTTGCAGAAATAGACCTGGTGGTCCTGGTGGACATCAAGCTGAACACAAGTGACAAAGAAGGTTAATGGTATCCTGGAGTGCGTTAGGAGGAGCGTTCTTCCCCTCCACTCAGTACTGGTGACGCCACACCTGTAGTACTGTGTCCAGTTCTGGGCTCACCAGTTTGAGTCACTTAGTAGGAAGGATCTCTCAGATCTTCCTTATTTAACCAGCCATTTCAAGTGTTGGAATACTAGACAGAGCCATCAGATCCTTTTTCCTTTTTCTTTATGAACTGCATAGGTTGAATTCCATAAACTTTACATTGTAAACATTGCTTTCTAGAGACTTAGTCACCTTTTATCACTTTTCTAATTCTAATATTTTAACTTTTAAAAAAATATGACTTATGGTTCTGGATACAGTAGTGCATTTAACAGTGCAATGTAAAGAAAAAAGATTTCTCCTTTGATTCTGTGTCATAGTCCCATTTTCACACCTGTACAAATTAAATCAAAAGCATGTTTCGGAAGAGGGCAGGCAATATACATGGTGCACCAGCAGTGCATATAGGTATGTAACTGCAATCTGAACTAATCTCAACACATCTTTCCATTTTTTCCTAGGTCTATATCCTTCTGAAATAATAAGTATTGCTAATTAGAAATGGGTTGCTGGCCATAGGTTTTATGATTTTCATGAGATTTTTTGTTTTAAGAGTTGTATTAACAAAAGCAATGGAAAAGATATGCAGGTCTCAGTATCAAGACCACACCAAGCACAGGAAAATGTGATCTTGCATATCTGCCATAAATTTCACAAGTATGTGAGGATGTATGACAAGTCAATATCTGTAAGAATTTCTGGACTTCTGTGCAGAATCTCTCCTTGCTAGTGGCATGTCTGCTGTCTGGAGAGTAGCCTTCCCCAGTTTTCCTGGAGTCTGTGAAGCAGCTCTGCACCTGATGTGTGTGCATTTTCTGTTGCAAGTCAGCCTGGTGTATCACTCATGTCCTTACACTTTCTCAGTCTTCAGCCATTTCCCCATCTTTCTGAACTTTCACCAGCTTTCCTGTCTAATTGTTGTTTTTCTCTTGAAAACCTTCTGGTTGTCCATCCTGCAATCAGAAAACATGTCTTGCTTAAATCCTTCCCTGTCCCAGCATTACAACCCTCCTAGTGCAGAAGATGGAAAACCAAGGAGAGATCAGTTAGGAATTATGACAGCCCAGCATTCCAGTGTAGAAAAGTATTTCATATATATTTATTTATTTTTGCTTTTTGCCTTCTGAGTTTGGAAAGGAGGAAGAAAGAGAATTTGGAACCAAAACATAGAGGTAATACACAGAAGAACTAGATTTCTTTAATAGAATTACCATATTTCTGTGGTTGAATGTAACCTCCAGTAGCAAATAATTTGCCTGAAAGTGGAAAAAGTCCTCTAAAGGATATTTGCCATGGGATGCTTTGTTACTGACAACCCACTCAGAAGTGACTGTAGAATATTCTGGAAATGCAATATTCTGCTGTTCCATCACCTGTTAACCATAGGGAAATATTGCTTGTTGCAGTAGCACTGGCTGACATTAAGGAATTTGTAGTAAAACTAACTGACTTTGCTCTTCACTGGATGCTGGAAGTGAGCATACACTCAGCAAGTTTAAAGATGACAAAAAACTTGGGGGAGTGGCACCCCAGACAGCTGTGTTGCCATCCAGAGGGATCTCAAGAGGCTGGAGAAATGGGCAGGGAGGAACCGCAAAAAAAAAAAAAGAAATTTAAGGAAATCTAAAGTCCTGCACCTTGGAAGGAATAGCTCCGTGCACGGGTACCGGCTGAGGCAATCCATCTGGAAAACAGCTCTGTGCAAAAGGACTGGAATGGCGTGGTGGACAAGCTGAAGATGAGGCAGCAGTGCGCCCTCGTGGCAAAGGCAGCCAACGGTATCTGGGCTGCCTCAGGGAAAGCACTGCCAGCAGTGAAAGCACCGCCCACTGAGGGCGGTGGTCCTGCCCCTCTGATAGCACTGGTGAGGCACCACCTGGAGTCCTGTGTCCAGTTCTGGGCTTACCAGCACGCGAGAGACATGAACATACTGGAGAGAGTCCCGTGAAGCACCACAAAGATGATTAAAGGTCTGGAGCATCTCTCATCTGAGCATAGGCTGAGTACACAGGGGCTGTTCAGCCTGGAGAAGGAAGGCAAGCCTCACAGAGATCTCATGAGTGTGTATAAATGACTACAGGGAGGGTGCAAAAGAGACTGAGCCAGGCTCTTTTCAGTGGTGCCCAGTGACAGGCCCAAAGGCAAAAGGCACAAATTGAAACAAATTCTGAATACCAGGAAACCCTTTTTACTGTGAAGGGTGACTAAGCCCTGCACGAGGTTGCCCAGACATGCTGTGGAGTCTTGCTCCTTGGAGATAATCAGAAGCTGTCTGGACATGGACATGGACCTGGACAACTTGTTCCAGGTGACCCTGCTTGAACAGGAGGGTTGAGCTGGACAATCTCCCTAGATCCATTCCAATCTCAACTGTTTGGTGAATCCATGTTTGTTAATCAGAGAACCTGAAGCTATATAGCACAACTCTAAGTCTGATGACAGGGTTTTACCTTAGGGCATTGGATACTAGTTTATCACATCTTTGCCATTTCTTTGTTAGCATTTCCTGAAATTCATAATGTTCCACCTAAAACTAAAGGAACGATGTTTTAGAGTGAAGCTGTTACATGCTGTGATACGTAGTGGGTGTACACTCATTCCTTTGCTTGACACGTTGATGGAGTCACTAAATGACTGAAAGCATGCTCCCAAAGAAAAATATGATCTGTGTGAGGAGATAACCTGGAAATCTGGATGCATTTGTATGGAGAACAAAAATGCCAGCAACATGAGCCATGCATTTCCTGTGCCTTGCTACTGTGCTCATTACACCTGCTAGTGCAGAGGATTAATGTGTTTCAACAGATAGAGACAAATGAAGATTTTCCCTGAAGCACATCTGCTTTTTTCCCCTTAAATCTTTTCCTGCAGGAAGGAATTAGATTTGATTTGAAGGGAAGGAATAGAGAAGGTAGAGAAATTGAGCAGTTAATAGGAGGTTGGCAGCCTAAAGTAGAGAGATGGCAAGGGAGAAAACAAACAACTTCACCAATTAGGAACAGATTAAGGATGGAAGGGAGTTGCGAAAGGATAAACCTAACCCACCATGTCACTTTTTCCACTAGTAACAGCTGCTGATAGTGATAGTAAATTCTGTATCAGGGTGAAAATCTCCCTCAGAGGTACTAAGACATGCTGCAAAAACTGTTGAGTTTCCAAGTGCTCAGAAATTTTTTTTTCTGCTTAATGAATATGTTATAGAAGGACTCTTGTGTCCTGGCATAGAACTCCAGATACCTTATCCATTGTGGAGGTTATTGTTTTTCTCCTGTAGACATGCAGGAAAAGTTGCTGATTTTTTTTTCCTTAGTGCCTAAAACTGAACAGATAAGCAGCATATCAGGATTTGGGGATTAGTAGGACAGTTCTGAGACTGTGAGTTCAATAGTATATGTACACAATAGGCTGTGTGATTATAGTCATATGCACGATAAACGACCCACAATGCTCATTGTTTGGATGGGAGCAAAGCAGGGTTTGACTATTGTTCTGACAACCTCAATATTAGTGAGGATCTGAGGTGGAGGACTTGACTGGGAAGGAAAAATATTGAAAAAAAATGAACTGAATTACAGCATGTGTCAAAAAAAGCAGGAGAGACAACACAAATCTTGTGAGTGCCTCTCTGATTTCGTATACCTGATCATTTAGCACAAGCCTTATTTAAGGAACCAAATGGTATCAAGAGTTAGAGAAGCTTGTGAGACCCACTGGAGATATACTTGAAAACCAGCAGCATAGAATCAAAGAGCCAAACTTCCAGCCTGGAATTTTGCATCTAATCTTTGAGGTGTATAGGTCATTAAATCAATGAGGTATATATACACAGAGCTGTGCACATATAGACTGCTCCACAAATGAACTTATGAAACTTCCAGTTATGCCATTCTCAGACATTGCAGCAATACTTTTGTTATTGATTTGCTTCCAATAAGTAATTCTGGAAATGTTTCCTCCCCGAGAACAGCAAATCCTGGTATTCCCTAACATGATGCTTTAATGGAAGGAGAATAAAAACAGCAACACAGAAAAAGACATATGTTTTAATAAGTCATTAAATAAGTTTGCTAGCAAGTACAAACTTTTACAAAAAAATTAAAACTTTTAACTTCTAATAACATCTGAATGATATTAATCTGAATGAAAATATTTGGAATGTTAGCGTAATAGCTTAATAAACTGACTCCCAAATAGTTTAACTAACTCAAAAGAACATGCATTTCTCTCACACACTTGAAAATGGAATAAAAATTGAGGTGGACTATAGCAACTCACGACATCATTTAACAGAAAAGGATATTCGTACCCGGCAGAAACTGTAGAGAATATATGTCCCCAGACTGCAACTCTGAGCTGAAATTTGTCTTGAGAATATGATGCTAATGTCCCTGCTCTTTCTGAAAGTGTCAAACCTACAAACACAATCAAGACCTCAGAAGAATTTTGTCTCAATTCTGCTGCATTCTTCTTCCTGAAAGATTTCTGTGCTGTTGAAGAATATAAAGTGCAGAGATCATTCAAGACTGGAGAACTGACACATTTTGAGCGAAACAAAGAATCTTTTCTGAAAGGTAAAACTGCTACCTATGGCTGAACATACCACAGTGTATGAATTGTTCTATCTTAAAGATTTGAAGTAAAATTAAGAAAGGGAGAACAGAAAATTAAGAAAGGAAAGTCAACCAAATTAGAACATTACTTACTTACATAGTATCTTTTCATTACCTGCTCAGCTTAATTTTGTATGTTTATATATACACACATATGAGTGATACCTCATAATTTCATTTTCTATCCCTGCATCCACCTGAACAACTCTTACAGCTCTAAGTCAGAATACAGAAGAACAAAGTGTGGAGGTACTAACTGCCTGGGGCATATTAAGCTTGGATGATATTAAAAAAAATTAAGATAATCACAAATTATGTTTACAGCAAGTATTTCCTTTAGATTATTTCTAGTTTCAAATGCCTGATAGGAATTGCACGACTTTTCTCAGAAGGTGGGGAAGTGCCCTGGAGTTCCTCTTTCTGATGTGAAGATTTACAAGAAAGTTACTGGTACTAAGCCACATTGGCTCTGCCCAAAGCATTTATGGTTCATGATTAGGCAGCAGGGTTTAGAACTAGATGACCTTTAAAGTCCCTTTCAACCCAAGTCATTCTACAATTTTATGTTTAATAGCCTGCCTCTGATCATGTTTGCAGTGATGGTTATGATTCACAGATTGTGGCCTAACTCTTCCTTTTTCTGAGACATTCTGTAACCCATGCAGCTCTGTTTTCTCCATTGATTCTCAGGATTTTACATTGTCACAGTGCATAATAAAAGATACAACAAAAACGTAGTCATGCAGACAGGCAGAGCAGCATATTTACTACCATTCTGGAGCAAAAATAACAGCAGAGAACACTGGGCAGTGGGTTTCAGCCATCACACAAAAGTGTAGCATGTTGTTCTGTAGGGCATCTGTGGAGGATTCTTGTCCTGGCAGAACCTATAAACACATGGGACATCACTCCTTGCTATGTGCAGCGGTGGTTCCCAGTCAGCAGTCTGGCTGATGGCCTCAGTTTCAAGCTGGATAGCATCTAGACTGCTAGACTGACACCTAAAATAGATGAATATGTGATTTACAGAAATGTGATAAACAGGAGCTGAAAAAGAGTTGATAGTAAATGCCCAGGTATCTTAAATTTTAGAAAAAGGACGAGGTGGGGCTCAGGGAAACAGGGCTGACTGAGAAATGTGTTTTCCTTTTGTTACAAGGAAAAATAGATTCTGATGTCAGCAAGATTCAGTGCCGAATAAACCCTGGGCTGCTGAGAACTAGTCTTGGAACAAAATAGAGAAACGAAATGCCAAGATCAAATTCTGTTCCTAGTACAAATGATTCTTCCAGCCCAGTGTTTGGGCAGCTTGTGGTGGAGCAATGCCTTGACTGTTCAGCTCTGTGATGACAGAGATCCTTCCTTGCCCTTCATGTAAGTTCATCTCATCCCTCCCCCAGCACCACCTTTCTTATAAGTGATGGACAAGAAAGATTTGTTTAGTTCAATGATTTTAGGAGCCAAATCTACCCCAAACCCAGAAAAAAAAAAGATGAGACTAAAGGAAAAGGTACTAAGCTGGTGCCATGGCAGTCTCAGAGAGCACAAAAAAGAGGGAGAAGTGGATTCCAGGACAAGATGGGAGAAAGATGTTTTGACTTGCTGCAGAATGGACGAAGTTGTTGCAGGAACTAAACTGTCCTAGGAAGTTTAGCTTAAGTCCAACATGAAACCCAACTTTCTGTCAGCAGCTGGAAAGTAGGTAAAGGGATGATTACAAAGGGTAAAGCCTGTGACCTGAGGGACAGTGAGCTGAATGACAAGTAGCAACTTACTCTGGTTGGTAGACAAGATATTTCTATTCTTCTTTAATATCACAAAACCAAGAAGAAGTACAGAAGCGATCAGTACAACCATAGCTATAAGAGGGCCAAAGAAATTCATCTTTGCTTGCTCCATTTCTTTCTCCTGTATCTCTGAACAAGAAAACAGAGAAGATACACACAGCAAATATTTGATTTGTTGACAATTACTTTAAACCCTCTATCCCAAAGTTACATAAATTAGAAGTTTAGGTAAAGGCCCTCAGCATCCTTTGCTTTTACAGTGCTTTAATAGTGTCGATAAACAGCTATCCACATTGTTTTATTTCCAATAACTAGCAAAACTACCTGGTCTTAATGGTCACTTCAACAGCAGTAAGGCAAAGCTCACTTTCTGAGGTTTGGGTAATGTGAGAGATCAGCAACTCAATTAATACAAGAGCCTAGCAGGCAACTAAGGTGCTATGCTGCTCTGTGCTACTGTGCAAGTTCAAAGAACCTGGGACATGTTACTACTTGGTATCTGTTGGAAATGATGGTCTAAGCCTCATGAAATGCTGTAAGGGATGTGAAAGTAGCAGGGCATTCAAAGGACTTTCCCTCTATTTCTGATTTTTGTGTTCTTGAGGTTTTGGTTGGCATAGTGAGCAGCTGATACAGCCCCAGTTATTGCCAAACAGAACTTATGTTTATGTGGAGTTTCTGGTCTCTTACCCACCATCACTGCTTATCAGGTGGGTATTTTCCATAAAGCCAGGGAGGAGAGAAGAATGGAATAGGGAAGAGGAGGATACAGCATTATAGTAGATATAGCCATGTCAACACTCATGAGCAATGTGTAGAGCTTAACAAGCATTAGAAGACTTCTGGATTGTATTTTAATAGTATTTAAAAGTCCTAGAATGTAAAGACATTAGAGACAGTTTGCCATATCTGGCACTGATTACTTAACCCTTTAGCTAAATTTATATTAAGAAAACTACACTTTGGAAATTTTTCAGAACAAGTGTCAAATTTCTTTTACATCTGCAGTAGTAAGGTGTGTGTCTGTACTACCCTGGTTGTCTTTCCTGCAATGCTATCATCCCCTCTTGGCTCCCTGTTCCTTTTAGCTGCAGCACAGCTCTCCACCTTCAGCATTGTCTAAAAGAGACAAGTGCAAGCCAAACAAACTTGTGGCCAAAGTGGAAATTGTCTTTATTTTGATGTGCTTTTGCCATATCTTACAAACATAAATATGTCAAATGATGTTTGCCTGTTCCAGAAGATAAATAAAATACTGCTTTATTTTAAAGAAAGGATCAGTCATGTGGAACCCTGAGATAATTCAGCAGTAAAGTCATATAGGAACACAGGTCCCCAGCTTCTTCTTGCAAGAGGTGTCTGAAAAAAGACACAATCTCAGAGAAGAAAAATCCCCAAATAGTCATTTTGGAATGTGCATTTCATTTTGCCAAATGTTATGAAAACCACCAGGAATGCTTTTAATACTAGTCCAAGTTTCATGGCCTTTATACTTAAACTCAGCCCAGTCTTTTTGGTAGTTGGTGAACCAAATATGGTCCAAGGGACTCTTCTGTTCAGCCTTCTGCATCTCTCTGAGGAATGATTAAGAACAGCACCTCAAGCACTTTAAACAGTGAAGAACCCTTTTTTACTGTCAGGGTGGTCCAACTCTGTAACAGTTTGCTGAGAGAGGTTGCAGAGACTTTAACCTGGGAGGTATTTAAAATTCAACTGGGTAAAGCCCCATGCTACCTATTGACCCTACTTTGAGCAGAGTGGTTAAACTAGATCACCTCCAGATGCCTCTTCCAACCTCAACAGTTCTCTGATTCTGTGAAGTGGCATCCTCTCTCAACAGCTGTGACCTCCAGAGACTCTTGGCTGCCTAATCCAGATGCCCAGATTGCTTTGTTGCTTCTGCAGCATCTTCTAGGGAGGGGGTCAACAGGGCTGTGTTTTGGATTGTGTAGCTATTCCTTTTCTGTGCCCTCTCCTTGCTGTAATAAGATTTCCCACGTGGAAAAGAGAGGGAGTTCAGTGGCAAATAGGATGGAGAACATACAACCCTTGTAACCAACTTCTACTACTACTACTACTACTTCTTAGGGTTTATTCCCTGCCTTGACTGTGCTGCTCTCTGTGATCAGCTCTGTTGCAGTATGCCCTGCTCAGAATGGGCAAATGGAGACTCACCTACGCCTAGTGGCACTGAGACAAGAAATCCCCATGCAGAAATCAGAACGGGCAAATGGAGACTCACCTATGCCCAGTGGCACTGAGACAAGGCTTCCCAGCTGCTCCCCAAGGTGAAGCAAGCAGCTGATATTAGTGGGGCTGTTTCCAGGCACTGGGATATTCAGCTTGCTGGTGACATTGTACAGCTTTGTTACAGCATCCTGTGAGACATCCATGTGAGGCGTAGTGCTGTGTGTTATGTTCTCATGTGAAATTAGCCAAGTCATCTCCTTGGGCTCTGGATAACCTCCACTGGAAGAACAGGAAAGATTCAAGTATCCGTTGGGCTTTAGCTCCCCAGTGTGCAGTCGTGCTATCTCAGGTTGACTATAGTTGGCTGAAACAGACCAAAGAGAAAGCACCATGAGCCAGACATCCCACATTCGTGACAGGCCCTGCCAACTATTTAAGATTTTCAGGCAGAAATCAGTCTAAACAGATTTCTTCAGGAAGACAATGGGCATTTCAAGGAGGGTTTTTTTATGGGGTTTTTTTTTTGATGTATATGTAGTTTTGCTGATTCTTGTCCTCAGGGTGTTTTGGGAATTCCAATCTGGTCAGCCAGACAATGGGCCTCTGTCTTCCACCTCTTTTAGACTGATTAACACCTCAGAATAATCAAACCTGGACTGCTTACAGATAAAGGCTTAAGCAAGAAAAGGGAAGGGGGCACAATGCTGCCTACTTTTGACCTCCTGAATGGGTAAGGGGAAACCCACAAACTTCTAACTGTGAAATGTAAAGAAAGAAATCATGTGAGAGAATTCAGATGAGCTAAATTCAAGGTGCAGTGCTGTCATAAGTAGAAGTATCCCTGGTGTCTGTAGGCATTGTGAGTAAACATATTGCAGCATAAAAGGCAATTAACTCTTTGTAACTTTGTAGAAGGGTTCCCTTAGCTTACGTTTTTTGATGGAAATTACTGTGCCATAAGGGTTTTTTACTTTGTGTCATTGGGTACTCATCATAATCAATGAAAAACACACCCGTTGCTTTAAAAAGCCAAGTCTTCCAGGCTAGAAATAGTGAAGCAGGATTGGGAAGAATTATTTAAATATAAAATATGAATGATAAATGGAAGCCTTTAACAAATGCTCTCCCTTAAATAATGTCCTAAATATTGTCAACCAGGATTTGTTTGGTTAAAAGTTCATAGTAAAAATAGTACTCTATAATGGAAAAGGAGGAGAGAATGTAGACATAATATTTACTACATGTTGGCATACAGCAAGTTATAAACCCCCAAAACAACAACCTCCAAAAAAAAAAGACTCAGCAACAAACCCTGAGAAACAGACTGAAGACCTCACTAAAAATGTTTCATTATTTTAGTATCAATAGGACTGAAGACAGTATGAAAAAATACTGGAGAAGGGGAAAAGGATTCTTAGAAAAATATGAGTCTAAGAGAGCCTCACTCTTCTGCACACACACTCAATGTGTTGGGTCCAGGATCTAATCCTTGCCCTAGAGAATTCTTAACATGGATGAATGAAGAAACATGATGCTGCTTTTACTTTCTCTGTCCTGGCACACAGGGAATAGGATTTAGCTTAGTCACTTAAATCCCCCCCCCCTCAGAGAGTCCATGGATATGAATTCAAAATGGAAAAAGTCCCTCCTTTTTTATACCCCAAAATTTAGTTAAGTTGTCCCTCAGGAAAGCTCAAGCCTCCTCTTTCTCCTCAAGGTCTGATTTGCTTAGCTGACTGCTGTCAGACTTCTGGTCTGGAGTATTTATTCTCTCCTTGGTGTTTTATAGGGATGACAGGAATGTAACCCATGCCTGTGAAACTTGCCACAACATCCAAGTGATTTAAGGTTTTCAATCTTATTGACAGTAATCAAGTGGAAATAGTGGAATACACCCTGCACTCCTTTTTTATAGCTTCTGGAACCTCAGCTTACTGAAAAGTTATGTTGGTTGCATGTGTGGGCTATGTATATGTTAGTTTTGGGTTTGTTAACAGAAAAGCACATTTCAGCAAGTCTTTTGTATTTAAAAATAGTGTCTTCCAAAAAGGCGATGGGCTTAAATTAAATACCTCAAGAGACAGCAGATCCCACAAGCCCCTAATAATTTTCTCAATGGCTTAATCACCCTATTTGGTTTTGTTCTATTTTCTTAAGTGACAATATGCGTTACTTCTCACTTGCTTCCAGATACCGACTGTCACTCAATTAATTAGTCTTTTGAATTTTTTTTTTAATATCCAGTATTTCATGTGTATTTCAGGTTCCCACATTCTGAAAACAAGACTCTTCTCATTACTCTGTGTTATAAAGTGTAAGATTGTATTTTTATTGTTTCTAGTTGGATGGTATTTTTTCCAGCCTTCAGATAACTCTAGGAGAGGTTTTTTTACACTTTTTGGTTTTTCAACATCCCCTTTAAAATTCATAACTGTAAGTCTCTCTTGTGACATCAGTTTCACTCCCAACACTTTGAGTAGTGCATATTTTGAAACAGCTTCCCTAGTCTCACCTACTTCCCTTATTGATCCATCCAGAGGAAGCACTGCAGACACGCTATAGCAGCAGATTTTCCAGTTAGCCTGCTTGTCACCATGGTCCCTACCTTGCACGTTTTAAGAGCCAAAGTTTTCCATTTCAAAGCTTTCCTTTTTTTTCTAGAGAAGGATCTGAGTCCATTGTTACTATATAAGTCATCATGGCTGTACAAAATATATCTAGCATATATATCATAGAACCATAGGATTTCCTGAGTTGGAAAAGACCCACAAAGATAATCAAGTCCAACCCCTGTCCCTACACAGGACACCCCGGGAGTCACATCATGTTTCTCGGACTCTGTCAGGCTTGGTGCTGTGATCGCTTCCCTGGGGAGCCTGTTCCAGTGCCTGACCACCCTCTTGGTGAAGAATTTTCTCCTGATATCCAACCTAAACCTCCCCGGCACAGCTTCATGCTATCCTTACATTGTACTAATGTAATACATAAAAGTAATACCTGTAAATTGTATTATAAGGTACTGCAGTATTTCACTTGGTCACTAAGTGATCTAGACAGCTTTGTGTGACTGCCCTGTCATTCTTGTACAGCACTCCATCTTTCTTATGCCCATTTTAAGTGTGACATGCCAAACTACAAAAACCCCTCTGTGTATGATATGAGATTCTAATTAAATAGCAGCATGTAAGTACAGATACATTTCAGCATTTGTATTTTTTCTTCTAATTATTTTTAAGGGTCTGAGGTTTTTTTAATATGGTTTTATACTGCCCCTTCCTTTGGGAGTTTATTGAATAGAGAGTCACAGGAGGAACACTGAAGGAACACAATAACATATAGTTAAAACAGTCTTCCATGGCTAAACCTTAAAAGGTGTAGGAGACTTTTACTGCCCAAATGTGAGACATCCATAACATGTTGCTCAGATGTTGGCTAAGGTTAAAAACCGATTTAACTGTTTGAATTAACTGAGCAGTTGATGTTAAGCATCTTCTTAAATTGAAGGCCTCAATACTGAGAGCACATTATGAGTTTCTGAGTTCCAAAACTTCACTGAAAATGCTTGTCCAGGAGATCCTGGGAGAATCAAACATAACAATCTAGGTTTTCTATCTGTGGATCACGGGAACACTTGCTAGTAGCACAAAGCTAAATAGGGTCAATTGTTCTGGTACTCTGTTTTTGGCTGCTATCACACTTGGCCTGTTCTCTTTTAACGCAGTATGAAGAAGCCTGAAAACACTAGTGCAAGTTAGAAGCTGTTATTATTAATGACTAGCACTGTCTCAGTGGAAGACAGAACACAGGCATATGGATAAAGGTTACTAACAGAATGGTTTAAAATAGAGAAACATTAGGATTATATATTAAGAATTACTAAAAATATCAGAAAATGTTAAGAAAAGATTGGTGCCTCACTTCCATTTCCCTGTTAAAAGATTTACTGCCTTTTCCTCTGATTATAAAACATTATCTGATGCAAAAAATCAGGTTGAATCTCATCAGTGTATGTATGTATTTTTTCTTCAGAGATATTTTCTGCCTTCCTTTAACTGAACATATGAATTTCTACTCCTCCACGTGAGCTGTTCTTTTCTTTATTTTCTCTGTGATTTATGTGATCATAAAATAGCTGGGTGTTTGCAGGGATCTTGCTATGTTTCAATTGTAATTTGCCACCAATGTTGATAACTACTGCTACTTTTAATAGAAGGTAGTTTGTCAGATGAAAATAAACAAGTTTATTTTCCAGAGTCCTAAAAGCCATAAAACTTGCAGCAGGCAAGTCTCTCATCCATCTTTAGAAATTCTGCTCCAGAGCAGGTATATTTTCAGTAACCTAGGGACAGGACTCATATGAACAAAGTCGCAGAGAATCCCACAGACCAGATGGCAATTGGAAGAGATTACTTACCAATGATGTGCAGCGAGCACTCAGATTCGTGTATGACCTTTCTTGATTGTTCAGTAATTTTTTGCATAATAATACACTGATAGCGTCCCTCGTCCTCAACTCCTGCATTTAACAATTGCAAGGTCCATTTCCCCATATCCACCTTGGTGCGATTTACATATTCAGGGCTAAGGTGCTCAAGTTTTTCTTGGCCATAATATACTTCGTGCACCACTTTATTAGTGTCTTTTTGCCAGAAAATTATTAAATCCTCTAGGTCAAATTTCTGAGAGTTTGGAAAATAGCAGGATAGGTGTACAGTGTGATGGAGAAATGCCTTCACTGGATGCACACTGGTAGCAATACCTTAGGCAGAGAGAGAAAAAAATTCAGATTTTCACCAACTGCAAAAGAACATCAAGTTGCACTCACAGAGGCAACACTTAACAACAATGGAAATAAAAATGCCAGCATTTAGACACAAATTCTCCCACTAGGTTTGACAGGACATGTAGTTGTTCAAACCAACTCACTTAGTCTTGTGAAGTTCAGGTCATAAAAGTGTTTCTTATTTTTCTTCCTATATTTTACTTTCCAAGGAAGGCCTACCATATAGACATTGTGAGCATCTATATCTTAGAAGACTCATCTGCAGGCCAAAGTTCCAAACTATTCTTGTTTGTAGCATCCTGAGCATAATGAGATTCTGCCACACAGGAGATAGTTGCATGATTTCTGTTTAAAAAGTTGAGTTAATTCTCCTAATCAAATAACACAACAATAAAGTTTTGAAGAAACTGTGAAGTACACACTATGTGGTAAATGTGAGTGTCTAGGGAGTGTATGACCAGAAGGTCAGAAACAGGTGAACACTTTCAGTCTCAATGAAGAATTAATCTAAAGTTTAATGACAAACTAAATGTCAGATTTAACAGTTTTGTAATTAATCTAGGGTATAATGACAGAGTAAATGTCAGATTTAACTGCTCTGTTGCTGATCTTGTTAACAGAAATGGTCAGTAAACACAATTATGCCTTCATACAAAGAAAGGATGAACTGTACTACACAAAGGATGGTTTTTCTCTTGCTTTCACCCATGCATGTGTCCATTATTATGAGTGGTGGTGGTCTGGGAGGACGACCTTTTCTTGGGATAAAAAATGCATCCCTCTGTTCCAGAAGATACAAACATCTCTGCTGTGTTCAAAAGAAGGAGAAGATTTACAGTCTCTCCCTGGTGCTAAGTTTTGACTGTTCTTCCAGAGCACCAGACTGCAAAATGATCTCTGTGGATGCCTAAAACTCCAGTTGTCCCATATCAAACTGTCAGTTTTCAGTTTAATACTGCTCTTCTCTATAATACACACAGGTGATACACACACATTTTAAAGACAGATTTAAATTGAAAATTTAAGAGCAACATAAAATAAGTGTAATGTAAAGATATAAAGTTGAAGAGAGAAAGTACTTACTATATATATTTTATAGAGTCCCTTCACACAATTTAAATATGTGTCACATAGGCTATATGACCTATATTGTGCAATGGAAATGATTAATTACTACTAAGGAATGAGCTTCTTACGGGATGAGAAAGTATCACATAGCAGGGCACAAACAATCAAAACCGTTTTAACAATTAAAAACGAATGTGCTTTTTACCTGGAAGAAGTATCATAGTACAAAAGAAGAATATGCTAACCTCCATGACACTGTAAGAAGGAGGAAAGAAAGAAATATGTTAGAGGTTGAAAACACTGCTGTACTCCCAAAGGAGTGGTAAAACAAGAAGTTTTAGCATGAGAGAGAGTATTGAGAAAGTTATTCTCACCTTCTTCCATAGACTGGTGCAAGGACTTCTGTGTGTTTCCCAACCTTTAGCAACCACAACAAGCATGTCATGGCAGATCTCTGCTTTACAGAGAAGGTGATGTGGTGCAAGGTTACTGCAGACTGTGAATGCCATGGGACAAACACAGAGTCCCCCGTGGGCAAAGGGCAGGACCAGTACCCAAAATGCCTGGAGCAGAGGAAAGAGGAATGGGGAGCATGCTTGGCCTGGCAGTGTGGGGAAGAAGATGGGGAATTGAAAGTACAGGGGGAGGAGAGCGTGATGCAGAAGGAGGAGGTGGGGGAGACAGCATGGTGACGTCAGCTACCAGAAGCGATGGAGTGTGTGACCTTCAGTTTTGTGACAGGATCCTATCCTTCACAACAGTAAAGGATAATGGAGAGAAACCCTGTATGATTTAAAAAGCTGGGGCTAAACAGCACGTGGTTTGTGGTCAAGAAAAAAACCTGTATGACTTATTAGCAAAACACTTCTCTGGCTGCTTGGGTTCATGTGGTATAAGGGCACATAGTCCTGGTAAACAGCCAAATGTCATTCCCATGCACTGGTGAGAGAACAGCACCTGTATCTGACTGGTCTGTGTTTGCTAATTTGTATTTTAGCAGCACCTTTGTGGTTTTTGTGTGCCCTTCTGTGTGCCTCCATACCACCCGTGCCAAGGTCCTTCACTCTTTTCCTTTAAACAGCTCCAAAGAAACCTCTTTTGATGGAGCAGATGTAAATACTCCTCAGCTCTAATACTACTTAAAACCAGTGAGATTGCTGTTTGCTCTTCTCACTGGTAGTACAGTTTCCTGATGGTTTCCCATTTTTGGTCATGTTTTATTTTAGGCTGGTACACTTGAGTCTTTGCCTTTACCCCAGGTCTCTGGTCTCTTCTGCCAAATTCAGAATCTCACTCAGTCCACTGACGTTTTTCGTGAATGTATTGTAATGTACAGAAGTGACAATGATATTTTTTCCAGGTTCATCCTGCCTTTTCTTAGGAAAGGGGAGAAGGAAGTCCAAATGTCTCAGAGGATATAGATAGTTTTCTTTGTGATCCACCTGTCATAGCAGAAGAGGAGGGAGGGGAGGGAGGGCTCATGCAGAATCCCTTGTTGTAGACAGAGGTCATTCTCTTTCTGCTCCAGCTGCCCTACTGCAGTGGTGAACTTTTATCGAGGGGTTTTCCTCCCAGGCTGGGCCCCATTGAATTAAACCAGACAACCGACTGCCTAAGTAAAGACGCCTGTGCCAAGCCACGGAAAACAACAGAGACTATTTCTCAGCAGTCATATTTCCATCCTGTGAATACGAATTTTGGCTTTCAGTCAAGTGAAAAATAAAGCATAGCTCTATTTTTTTTGATTCAGTGCAGGTGTGTTAGAGGAGAAATTAAAGCAACTTGGCAACTGTAGACAGAAGTGGAGAGAGTGTGCCGCCACGGCTAGGCATGTTTTGCAATGACTGTCTCACAGGAGCAAAGACCAAAACCAGAACTGAAAATGAGCAGGAGAGAGACAAAACCCAGGCAAGAACACCAAATAACACTGCTTGCCTTTCTTTATAGTTTGGATTTGGAGCTGTGAGGACAGAAGTCTCAAAGTTCCTAAGCGTTTTCCCAGCAGCCGTCTTCCAGGAGCAGGCGTGTTGCTGGGGATACTTGCATGGAGAAGGATCCCGTGAGTCTGCAGAGGGGTGTACACCCACATTCCCTGCAGAGGGGAATTGCTTGTCACTGACTGTGAGTGTGACGACTGCTTCTCTCACACGAGCTGCTTCACAGAGAACTGCTGAATCATTAACTGGGGTGCTACAACTTTAGTGCTACAAGCAGCTTTTCTTCCCCTTTTTTATAAAATGCCTTTAACCATCAAATGCAAATCCTTGGAGCATGTGTCCAGAAGACTGAAGGGAGGAAGGGGAATTACAAAGTATCTCTGTGGGCTACTCACAGCATTCCTTTGGCATATTCAATACAAATTCTGTGCTCAATTCTCTCTTATTTCTGCAGGCCATTGAAAGTCTTGTTGTGTCCCAGAATTGATCAGCAGTCAAAGGGGGCTAGGTAAAAGGGGAAGGATAGACACTGTGGGATGTACAGCTTTGCTGTTCACAGGCTGAGTGCATCCATCTGTGGAAGTCACACTTTTTTATGATGCCAGTGATAACTGATGAGATAGGAGTGGTTTGAAGACACAGGACTTTAAAATGGTCTCTGACATCCAGAATAATGTGAAGTCAGTCCGTGGGGAGGTAAACATTTCCCCTTGCCAAATAAAGTTAGCACTATGTGGTGTGCCTTTCTTGCCTTTTGAAGCTTTTTTAGCCATTTCTGGAGGTGTCTCTGTGGTTCTCAATTACAAATCATGTGTGGATGTCAGAGATGAAAAATGGAGAAGTATATTAATGGAAATTATGTCAGTATGCAGTCAGTAGTCAGAGTCAACCCTTTACTACGTCTGCAGTCCAATCATTGAAAGGAGAAGAAACCATATTAGTACCTGCACTTTACAGGCCTGTTCATGATGGCTTTGGTTTGGCCCAAATCAGTCTGAGAAAACTCATGAGGCAGTTCCCATTTGGCTCAGTACAGGGGGATTTCTGCCTTGAATCATAAAATCATAGAATGTTAAGGATTGGAAGGGACCTTAGAGATCACCTAATCCCAGCACCCTCTGCCTTGGCAGGGACACCTCCCACTGGACCACGTTGCTCAGAGCCCCATGCAACCTGTCTCTGAACACTGCCAGGGTGGGGGCATCCACAACGTCTCTGGACAATCTGTTCCAGTGCCTCACAACCCTAACATTATAACTTTCATCTTAACATCCGGCCTAAGTTTTCTCTCTTGCAATCTGTACCCATTGCTCCTTGTCCTATCACTACAGTTCCTGACCAAGAATCCCTCTCTGCCTTCCCTGTAGGCCCCTTCATATACTGAAAAGTTGCCATGAGGTCTCCACACAACCTCCTCTTCTCCAGGATGAACAGACTCAGCTTTCTCAGCCTATCTTCATACAGGAGGGGCTCCAGCTCTCCTATCAACTTTGTGACCCTCCTCTGGAGTTGCTCCAACAGTTTCATGTCCTTATTAAGTTGTGGGCACCAGAACCAGAAGCAGCACTCCAGGTGGGGTTTCACAAGCGCAGGATAGAGGGGGAAAATCAGCTCCTGTCTGCTGACCATGCTCCTTTTGATACAGCCCAGGGTATGGTTGGCTTTCTGGGCTGCAGATGCACACTGCCGGCTCATGTTGAGTTTTCCATCAACCATCACACCCAAGTCCTTCTCAGCAGGGCTACTCTCAACCAATTCTCCACTCAACCTCTTGTTGTCCCTGGGATTGCCATGAGCCAGGTGTAGGACCTTGCACTTCGCTTTGTTGAACTTCATGATGTTTGCATTGACCCACCTCTCAAGCACGTCAAGGTCCCTCTGCATGGCAAAGAACTCTAAGACTGACATTTGGGAAAAAGAGGCGACTTCACTCCCTTTACTTTTGAGGTCAATTTCCAGAAAGTCCTGTGTGACTTATTTCAAGATCAGCTTATGCTTTCTGTCTCCTGTTCCTCCCAATCCAGCATGTGAAACCAGAATGTAAAACCCCAATAGGTGCAGTGAAGCACGAAGGTCTTGGGGTAAATAGGAGTTTTGTATCTGGCATGTTTGCCTGGGTTTTCATCTACTCTCTTTTTTGCTGTATTCAGTTTTGGATGTAGTCATTATCTTTTGAGAGACACTGTCACATCTGTGTACTTTGACTCCTAAGTTCTTTCATTGCCCTTAAGTTCCTTCCCAAATGCTCCTTTCTTGCATATTCTCACATGTAATTAGCTCATTTTCTTACAACAGGTACACATATTCTATGGGAAGACTCTCCTGCCTCGTGTTGAACTCAAAACAAAACCAAACACCGAACTAATAAATTACTCTTTTTACTTTTCTAGTGTGGGGAATTTTTCTAAAATTTCCACCCTGTGCAACACCAAGCAGCTCCACAAGCAGTGCTGTGAGCCTCCTGGAGGCAGGACATCTGTGATGAAGGCTTTCCACTGCTGACCTGAAAACTATCCTAGCGGCTACTAAATTAAATTGTCCTAAAAATGCATTTACCAGCTTTCTGCCATGTTGTAGACACAGGTTGATTTGCATAAATATTAACAAAGGAAATCACACCTTAAGAAAATTCCCTTAACAAGGAAAGTTCAGAGAATTCTATGATGCTCTCCACCCAAGTACTAAGACATACAACCACATAATATCCAACAAGGGACAGATTTTAAAAACATACATTACTCAAGCAAATTGCATTTCCTACGTGCTTCCCCAGTTAGAAAGTGCCACTGTTTTAATCGACTGCAAATTTTTTTCTATTACTCTTTCTTTTAGAACAATCTTTTACTCCAAGTTACAGTTAAAAATCCTGGGCTTGTTGTTTAATTAATTTGTTATTACAAGAAAACCCAGCCCTCTGTCTTCTAATTTTTGATTTCTGAATGCATTTTGTATTCCTTCCTGTTCAGCAACATCCTTTTATTATGTGTAAGATCTTCAGGAGAACCATGACCTTCACTGTGATTCTGGGATCACTTTGCTCTAACACCTAGAAACTCCTCTTTTAATAACAATTAAAAACCACCAATTATTCAAATAATACCTTTGGTCCAGAGATCATGGAGCATTCCACTGCCTCTGCAAGTAGAATTCTTCATCCACAGCTAGGGGCAGGTATCTCTGAAAGAGAGCGCAGCAGCTGCCTAACGACACACGGTCCCACTGCACAAATCACAGGACAGGGATGTGTTCTCCCTGCAAGTGAAACTGCAGGGGAAATTCAGAGGGGAAGAACGTCATCACCCAGAATTAGACATTCGTTTGGATTAGCTGTGGTGCTTGAGTTCCACCTAAAGGGTAGGTCAGGTTGACATATTTTTCCACATTCTAAGCCATATGTGGCCATAGAATTGGCAAGGTGGTTGAACCACTTCTGTGTCACAGGTACCACATCAGGTGATGTCTGTCCTCCTTTCCCAGGCCTCGCACTTGCCTCAAGGCTGGTAAAGCAAACCTGTCAGCTGGGAAGTAGCAACTGCTGGGTTCCCTTCTCACCAAATCACACGTGCCTGTTTGATTTTGGAATGAAAGAAGAGCACCCCTATACAGGGGTGTTGTTCCTACACAGGTCAAAATTTAGAGGTGACAGCGGATTAACAGAGCAGTCAGCTGCTGGAGACTCCTCAAGAGTCATTCCCTCAAGAGCAGAGGGAATTCAAATGCCCATTCCTAGGCCGTCTCTCTTTCCAGCCGCCTATTTCTGCACAGGACACTTTGCCTGGAAATGGCATCATGGCTGCACAATGCAGTACAGACATAACCTCAAACATCAGTTTGCAGGGCACCTCTGATGTCAAGGAGTGTGCTGTACACAGAAGGATGAGTCCGTAATTGGCTCCTAAACATACCCAAACACAACTACAAGGATTAGCAGCCATACAATATATTCTATGCTTAGTCCTCAGGTATTACAGTCTTTATTTTCAGTAAGAGTCTTTCAAAATCAGCTGGGCATGTGACACAAACCTCATACTGCTTCTCAAGCAGAAGGATCACTGATCTGGCACTACTTTTTCTTGCAATAAATTAATCTCAATTATTAAATGAAGATGTGATATTCAGTAGTGCAGTTAAATGAGCCAAGTGTCTGTTCTAGTGCAGAAATCACTCTGGGGACACATACTGATTTTCTCGCAGTGCTTCTCATGGCACATTAACAGATTTACAAAGCTAAAGGAAAAGATTCTGCCTTTTGGTTTTGGTTCCCTCCCTTCAGCCATCAGAATTACAGGAGCTGGGAAGAAAGGACCTGGTTCTCCTATTTACTGGTGTAAATGAAGACATGCATCCTTATAACAAGCATAATCGGACAACACCCTGCAGACCCACTGCGGTCCTTTTGCCCAGGTCCTAATTATAAACATCTTGCTCCAGGAATTCAGGAAATAATTGTGCTGATGCCACTACAGAATGGGCTCTGGTTCATTCTGCTACAGACTGGTCAGCTTCCTCCAGGGAATGAGGGATATGATAGCAGCTGAGACTCAGTTGAGACAGAGAGCAGCTGGGGAGTCACTTCACTAGTAGCAATTACCTTTTTATGAAGGTATGCTCCTACTTGTTTATAGGAGCTTGTGTCTGTAACTGTCCAAGACATTATCAGACAAAGAAAAAAGACTGAACACTCAATTGGGAGGATTATTACAATATTAGGGAATGCCTCATTTCTTTCTCCAGTGTTCCTGTCCCAGATCCAGTATGGATCTTGCTTGACAACAGAAATGTTTATTCTTTCCTCTGTCCTCAGTGCCTGTCCTCCAATGTGTACAGAAAGCCCAGATTACAGAAAATCAACCCATACATTTGTGCTACTTATAGCAAGTACTCTCTGTGCAAAAGAAGCTTCCTCTTTTTAAGTTGAAATTCCCCTTTCAAAGCATATCTAATTCTCTCACAAGTGTCAGTGTTATTCACAGTGTCCCTGAGCTGCTGTGTAGCCCCAGTTTTCACAAAAACCTTTGCTTGGAGTTTGCCTGAGGGAAATAACCCTTTTTGAATAAGACTAACTTTTCATGGCTGGCAAATTCCATTCACTTTTCTTTGCTTAAATAGGTCTTAGAATATGAAATGCACTTTTTGGCAAAGACTGAAGTTACTACAATGAGATTAAACAAAACTGTCTGTCCTTCCCCAGTACTCCACTGCTGAAAGTCACCAAGTTAATTTAAGAACTGATGACACAGTAAAAATACAGTTGAATGGATTGTTACATAAGAACAGTGATATCAGGACTGATTCCACAATATTTATGGGAAAGTGGAGAAACTTAAGGCTGTATCTATGCCACAGCTGCCCTTCTTGCCATGTTCTCATTGACTTTTCTATATGACTGAGTAAAGAAGTTATGCTTATGTGTTTGACTCTTTATAATTCTTTGATAAATTGATAACTTCATTCTTCTGTACTGCCAATTTATTTACATGGAATTTGATTTCTCCTGTAACCTTATTTTGATTCTTCTTCAGCTTAATAAAACTTGTAATTTTATCATCCATTTAGATTTGTTTCAAGTTGGCTTATGAGCATGCAGTGAGCCTCATGAAAGCCCAGCTTAATGACTGCAGTTGTTTTTGCCAGCCGTAGATCAAACAATATTCACACCTGAGTCTTTTTTGTCTGAATCACAGTTTATACATGGCATTATAAAGAGGCTGCCTGGGGAGAAAAAAATTCCATCCTGTATCCATAGCCTATTAAGCATCTGTATCTATTGCCTATTATTAGAAATGAATTCCAAATCAGTTTCTATACGCACGTTTTTCTTTGCCCAGGACAAACTACTCAACAGCTCTGATTAAAAATAGAGAAGTAGGCTGTTAGGAGTGAAGAAGGGGAAGTTTCTTCTCCAGTCTGTAGCAATCAGAGAACTATAATTTACTTTTAACAGTTTCCTGTGAATGCAGCCAAAAGAATAATTTCTCCAACTAGATTGATTGAAGACTAATTGGACCTAATTTAAGTGTTTCCCAAACATGTTCAGCAAAAATCTAAAACCTAGGAGCATTTACAGGCTTCAGATTTTTTCCTTGCATGCAACTTAGTCTTGCAGTTAACAAGAAAAACAGGAGAAGTACATCGGATTTTCAGAGATGATGGAGTACCCTCCTCCCACTCTAAGATGTCACCAAAAGTAAAGATGGATGAGACCTAAACATTGCATTGGAACTAATCAAGTTGGAAATGCTAAATATTCTTTATCCTTTTGCCTTCAGAGTCTCACCATTTATATGAATGTCATACAAATTTACAGAGTTCAGTTTTCATCTGAGTCAAATCACCAACCAGCTGGATTAGAAGGTCGTGCTCTTTGTATGAGCCTGGGTAACTTTTGATGAGATGGGATGTCATTCCTAGTTCATGGTGAAAGTTTTGCTTTACCTATACTTTTATTGATAATAATAAGTATATGATATTGCCAGCTCTATCTGCAATGTATTGCCTGTGATTCCCTCTTTAAAACTTTTGGGTGGCATCTGAATAGGAAACCTATGTGTCTAAACCAAAAGAGAATCTAAAAAGTTTGAAGCAAGACAGAGACAGTGTGTAAGCAAGGAAAGAGAAAGTGGATCAGCCTTAATTGAAACACATAAAAGCTACATGAGAAGACCATAGAAGGGCAGGGATTTTGTAGAATGGAATTAGGAGTTAGCAGCAGATAAGAAGGTTTATAAGAAGAGGTTAGTGAGAACACTCTTAATAATGTTAGAGGGAAAAAACATACTTGATGGTGGATCATGAAGAAAAGGTAAGTAATTGTTCAGAAAGACAGACTGAACTTGAAAGCCCATGCTTAAGAGTGAGTTTTCATCAGAATTTCAGCCACTTCTTTGTCTATTGCTAAAAGAAAAACCTTGAAGCTGATATGGAAGAAACAACAGGAAAATACAAAGTAAAGATTGAAAATAGATCTCCAAGTTGGCGTATATAGAAAGAAGGAACACATTCTTTGTTGAAACAGGTCACATTGCGCATATTTCTAATATAGCACAACCCTAAAAGCTGACAGGTATTTGGAAATATGTTTCCTTGCAGCCTAGATTCCAGCTCTGAAAAGTTTCCCTTGGAGATATATAGCACCAAGGACAAGATGCCATGGTGTGCACAGAGCCTCACTGAAATTCACAATTGTGCATCAGGGCTGCAGATTAAAAAGGTTTGCCAATCTGGAGCTGCTTGTGATGCTGCAAGACACTTACTTTATGATGAGATAGTGTGCAAGAGATTGACTGAAGCATGTGGGGACACATGGGGACATAAGCCTGCCACCCACAGCACGGGTGCAAATGCTGTGAGCAGCCCAGATGTGCTCAGCTGACACCCCAAGCTAACAGAGGGCCAAAGAGAGGATGGCTGAAGTCTTAATTTTTGTACACACAGGTACTACTTACCAGTTAATGTTGAAAAGATTTTACTTATGGTAGGCAGATGTTTTGTAGGTACTTATCAGAGTGGAAAAAGCATGGGATAAGATGGTCAAAGGCAAGCAGATCTTGTGTACTGAATCATGTGAGGATGTGGAGAGGTTTCTTCAGAAAGCTGGTATTGGGTTGTACTGGGAAGGAGGTAAAAGGACATCCTAAAGGAAGGGATCTTAGTGCCCTAGGAAATGGTGTGGCTTGAGAGTAAGTGTTGCCTTCCTTGGGAACCCCAGAAGGCTTCCAGAGGAACTGTGATCCAGTGTCTAAGGCTGAAGTAGCCACCAGGAAGGCAGGTGAGAAATCATGAGGGGCCCAAAACTGAGGTGATGGCATCTGTGGCAAAGAGAACTACCCAGTTTACAGTGACAGAACCCCCTTAACCACACGTAGGATCTGAGTTTTCTGTTAAAGGCACGAGGGATGGCAAAACATTACTCATTAGCCACAGAGTATTAAATGCTGATGCATAAATGATGTTTGACTGATCAAAAAACAAGATGAGTTCCAGACAAAGGTACCTAACAGTAAACAACAGGGAAGTACCCAAGGTATTGTTAGGAGGCATCTTGACTCTGGAGATAGGATAATGAAATAGTCCCCCTAGACTCTCTGGGTACCACCAAGGCCAAAACTTCTGCTAAGTTTCCTGAGGGCAGAGAGCACAAAAAGATTGAGAAACCAAACTGTCTTGTTTCTGCTCCCACAGTCACAGCTCACTCCAAGAAATGAAAGGAACCCTGGCATGGAATATTCCCAAGATGGGTTGTACAGGACAAATCTTAAAATCTAGGGAAGGTGGTGACACTTTTTTTTACCATAAATTGATGAGGCAAGTTTGTAGACAGAGAAATACATTTTATTACACCCAAATGTTGGTGGAAAAAACAGGAAGAGCTTGAAAAGGCTTGACAAATGCCTGACAGCCTGCTTTCCTTTTCCTATTGTATGAGTTGCTCTGATAGGAAGCATGATCTCTCTACAAATCTTGCTTCATTTTGACTATCCTGGCTACAGTAAGACTGCTATTATAACTAAGACTTTGAATGCCCACATCCAGAAAACAAGAGATGCTAAATGCAGTTCTTGGGGAAAATGCCATGCTTCCGAATGGAAATTTTGACAATTAGCACACTGAGGAGGGAGTCACCTACATGAGTCTATAGGAGAAGCCTATAAATGTACGTCTTCAATCTGACTGCTTTCTAGGATGTGACTTTCTTATTCTGTGCTATTAGGTACCTGATTTCCCTCAGGGTTCCCAGGCTAAAAGCTTTTTCTGCTAATAGGCACCTTCATCACCCCTTTTAAAAAGAAGGATGCGTCACTCTATCAGAAGGGCGCAAGCAAATCCCCTTTCTCTTCTTTAGGAGGCTGAGGTTCATGAGGAGAATCTGACTTACTTTTTCACACTGCAGGACTAGTCCGTGTACCAGGCTAAAGGCAGTCCTGTAGCAGGACCAAATCACTTCTGAACCAGCTCTACTTTGCACAGAAGAGTCACAAAATCTCTTAGCCAGAGAAAGAGAGGGAGCAGAATGACCACCATTTACTAGTGCTTCATGTGGAATATGGGAGCTCTGGATTTATATTGCTGCTCTCAGGACTATATTAAGAGTTTTGTGTTAAATATTATTATGCCAAATGCACAGGCAGTGGTTGGAGCTGAGAAAAGAATGACCTCTTCTGTGAGACTGCTCACATCATACTAACGACAGTATTCCCTGAAAGCAGTATTCCCCTTTTCTAACTCACAGGTTCAGGAGAGGCTGAGAATTGCCACCTACCAGGGAATAGCTGTCTACAGTGCTATTCCATGATGTGAGAGTTGGAAGCATACAAACGTCTTACAGGCAGGACTGGGAATTGGCCTGCACCCTCCCCGCCTCTGGATGAGGGCTCTAACCACTAAGCAACTGTAAAAATAGTCCCAATCTAATAGGTAGAGAGAGACATCATCCTTCGAACCATATTGCCAAGGAATAAGCACCTGCAAACCAATTTTGTGAAGAGACTGATTCAAGAAATATGTTCTGAGACAACCAACTACGTCAAATCTATCAAACAAGACAAAGAGAGGAAAGGCTGGGACTTGGCTGGGACTGGCTCTTGGTTGGGCCTGAATAAGTAAACCATCTTGAAGCACTTCAGGTTTTGTCACCTGGAAACCTGAAACCCTGGAGGCCTATAGAATTTAAGATAAATAACAACCAAAAAGGGGTTTTATCTTTGTCAGTCTGTGTTTGGATGCCTTAAATTCAGCTCAGGAACCAATCTAAGTGGTGAGAAACTTCAGTGGATTTGTCCTAACTGGGCAGATTTTTTCTCTCCTTTCATGGCCAGGGGCAGCTCTTGCACTGCTTTTTGTTATGTTTTGATCATTGGTGATGACCCATGTCTGCTAAAAATTACACCCCACATATCCTCAACTCAGCATGGTAAAAACTTCTGGAGATTAAAGGAAATCTCATAGAAAGTACCTACTGCGGTTCCTAGGAGCCATGGCCAGTAGTGCCTGGGAAAACCCTCTACCCCTCAGAAAAGACTGACATTAAAAATTCTGCTGGCCCCAGGGCCCATTTTGGCAAGTTCTAACAGTTGTCCAGGAATGAGAACTCTCAGGCACACCCTGCTTAGTTTTGATTCACAGAAAGAAGTAGTTGCTGTTATGGGGCAGGGGAACTCCATTTAAACTTCAGTCCTTAAGTTTATTTAATCAACTGGATCCTACAGGATGTTCCAGTTAAACAGGGAGCAAGGTTTGTTTAATATATAATGCCTGCATTTTGAGAGATGTAGATTAAAGTATCCAGTGCATTTGATGAGGATTTCATTCTCATGGCATCCGGTTTTGCAGCTTGTTTAAACAAAATGCGATTCTTTGATGTGGAAGTGATGCTAATATGCAAGGGAATAAAATACGTGAAATTTAAATACAGGGAATGAGTTTACAAATACTTAACCCTGCATATATGCTGATGTACTGAATTGCTCTTGTTCATGCATCCTATATACTTAATTCACTCTTTTTCTATATTATGCCAACTGGAAGAATTATGACATTTGAGACCACAGCAGAGAGAACACCCTTTTCAATTTAAGTACTCCCCAAGCATAAGACAATCTGGCAGTCCTCCTAACAAAAAATAAAACCAAAAATCATCTGAAAATGTAGGAAAATGACTGCAGCCTCTTCTGCAGTGGAAGTCCACTGTGTGGAAATATTATCAAAAGAGAAATGTAAGATTTTACTCTTAAATGTTTTTGAGGTTTTTTTATATGTACCTTAAAATAAATTAAACTCATTGCTGAAAAATAGAAATAATCACATAAGTTGACAACTTATAATAACTCGAAAACTTTTGTACATTTTTTAAAATAAATATTGAGAATGGCTAGTTTCTTTGAAGCCATCACTTGAAGGCAGCAGTGGAATAATAAACTCCTTTGGACAAAGCTTATGTATTTAAATCTCTCTTTCCATACCCTTCTACCTAATGCTCTGCTAATGCTGTTTTTATTTGCTTAACTAAATTTCTTATTATTGTACCTGCAAAAAATTCTTTTGCCATGCATGACCTTCCTTCACCTAGGGTGAACAAAATGACTTTATTCTCCTGACCCTTTGCTGCTAAAAGAAGCAAAAATGATTGAAAAATCACGGAGAGAGTACAAAATATTGACAGGTGCACTGGGAGTATCAATGAAGTCAGAGAAAATATTGGTGAATTAGATCATCAATGAAACTGAACAGCCAGAGAAAGTGAGAGAAACTGACAGCATCATCAATTCACCTCTTATCCTATGTGAGATTTTATAAAAGAGCTGTGCAGTAATCTCCTCCTTACCCTGAAAGCTTCCTATTTTGAGAGCCTTCTATCACCGCTTTAAAAGAGGTTGGCAACATGCAGAAGAGTTCAATTTTCAGAGTTTGACATGGGGTTAAGTTGAAGATAATCCCCTGAAGTTAAAAGGGACAGAAAAAGGAGAGGAAACAGCATATTTCAGAGATGCAAGATGTGACATCCCTCAATACATTTGGGGAGTTGAAGAAGAAGGAGGATCCCATCCATAAGGGTAAGCAGGACAGGTAGTTTCCTCTTGGACCAACAAGATGCAGATTACTGCTGTCCTGGGGCTAGTCCAAAGCAGGTGACAGCTCAAGACTCTGCAAACAAGCCTGTAGATAGTGTTCCTATGGGTGAGTAATGTTTGTAACCTTTAGAAACTGGGATTAAGTGTGTCTGCACTTGTACACATCCAAATACATAGAAATTGCTGTCTTAAATCATGTTGCGTTGTGAGGGTTGAAAACTGTGCTTGTAATGTATTAGCTTGCCAAAATGGGAAAAGAGAGGGTTTTAAGCCATTTTGAATGAAACAAGGGCAATTAGATTGAATAATGGAAAATTGCATAAATTGCTCAATAAACAGCAATTCTGATAAGCCTAGTAGCTGCCTCAAAGAGACTGGAAGAAGGTTATATGTGTTATATTACCATTATCATGTGTTCTTAAGTCTCAGACATGTAATTTCACAATCTGAATCCCATTTGTGCTCATATAAAGTGCAGTTGTTGGCTTCATATTACATCTTAAAAGTATATTAATTCATTTTATTAGAGTTGTAATTTAATTTGAGCACTATCTTGCTTTATTTTAGTTAGCTTAGTGGAAAATACTGGTTTTAAGCTTCTTAGTTTATTAATAGGTAATCATCCTTGCAAAAGGCTCTCAGACAGGGTTTCTCCCTTTCAGAAATGCAGTCAGGTTATAAAAGCTATAGTCATTCTGCTGATAAATATTTATCTCTACTTCTTGATGTGTACCTGTGTTCTTCACCGTACATGATACACTTCTGTGTCAGACACTGGCTTACCTTAGCTTTCAAGACTATTCCATTAGATGCCTACCTATACCTGTGTGTCAGTGAGTACTATATTAACAAAGTATGAATAGAAAAATCTAGCCTTTTCTAATTATATATAACTTCAGAAGGTTTCATGGACTGTTTGTGCAATTATGGTCTCCTAAAAATCTATTTGGTCCACACTGCAGCTCCCACTGTATTTTGTCATCCTTCATCCTTAGGCTCTACCTTTTGAACTACTGTAACTTCTGGAACTGTGAGTACTTCACCTTGAATTTGCATTACATGTAACAGCCAATGGATCTTGAAATATTCTTCAGGTGATTTAATGTGCTTCTGGTACTTCATCACGGACCTGTCAAACAGAAGTGAAAAGCTGTGGAGTTTATTAGGAACGCTGTAAATATTTAGGCCATCAGAATATGCCAAAAAGTGATTATATAATTGACAAAGATGGTTTTTATACCTTCCAGATTTACATTTTTATTGCAAAGGCAAGCTCTTCAAAACCAGAAATCCCTGCATATATTATAACGCTTCACCTGCCTTGCCCAACGCATTCATTCATGTAGGCCTGAAGGAAGAAACGTACCAAAATTGCTATTGTGCAAGAATGGCACAGTCAAAACCTCATTAATTGAGGCAGATGTATCTGCTCGTGTGCAGTACCATTCAAACACCTCCTTCACTGCATTATTTCTGTTACATACTATTTATGTCCTACAGAAAGTCATGAGCAGCATCGGAGTGCCTCAGTACAATGGCATATTCACACTTGAAATAAGACATATTATCAAGGATTTTGTTTTTATGAAACCTAAAGACCGGGTTCCAGCCTGGTGAGGAAAAGAGCTGAAGAAATGGAACTGCCTTAATAAAAAGACATTTTAATTTCACTGACATTATCAATTACATTGACCTGCTCAGATGTTAATGATGTGAATGTTAACACCTCTGGTTATGATGTGATTAAGACAGATAGATAGGAAAAAAAGAGTCTCAGAGGTAGGACTATACAGGGAAGATACAATTACCTTGTTTTAGGTCTGTAGCTCATGGAACCATGAATTATTTAGGTTGGAAGGGACCACTGGGGGTCATCTAGGGGAACCTCCCTGCTCAAAGTAGGTCTCATTAGATCAGGTTTCTCAGGACCATTTCTAGTTGAGTCTTGAACATCTTGGGAAGGAGATCCTGTAACCTCTCTGGGCAACCTCTTCCAGTATCTGACTACTCTCAAAGTAAAAAAAGAAATTCAAATCAAGCCAAAAAAGATGATCTATAATTGAAATTTTTCATGTTTTAACTTGTGTCTTTCATCTCTCATGCTGTTGCTGTGCACCTGCAGCAAGAGATGAATTAGAAGTGAAGATTCCTGAATGCCTGTCGACCAGTGTGCCAACACTGGAAAATACAATAGGGATAGCAGGGTGGAAGTAGAGAATAAGAGGAATATGAAAAGGGACGACCCTTAGAAGGGTTAGAAAACCTGCAATTACACTGATGAGTTACACCTTACCAAGTTTCTGTAACGGGCAGAATCCAAATCTGCACTGTTATGGGGAAATTAAAAACTGGGAGATTTGCAGTTACCAATTAAGCATCAATAGAGTTTCATTTTTGTTCAAAGACTTCCAGACTCTCTGGACAGAAGGGACCTCCCTGTTCACCTAGGCTGACTCTCCCTGTGCACAGGCTGGATAATACTTTTTCAGAACTAGATCAAAGAATGTCTTTTAAAAAGAGATCTAATCTTGTATTCTGCATTCAAAGGGATGGCGACCTAACCACTTTTTCGAAAAAGTTGGTAAAATGTCACTTACATAACTTAAAAGCCTTACCAGCAGAAGACACATATTTTGGACTTCACTACAAGGAACAAAGATGAAAGTTGCTGAATTGGAAGTTGGTGGTTACCAAGAGATCAGTGTTCAACGCCTGATTATATTTAGCATGGCCAATCACATGAGAGTCTCAAACACAGACAGCTTCAAAAGCTTTATGAAATCTCAAGAAAGTTATAAGGAGAATCTGTTGGGGTAATATATCTGGGCAGAACAATGTACATGGAAGATGATGGCTCTTGAGGGGCATTTATTAGCTGACCAAAAGTCACCATCAAAGAAAAGAACATTGGCTGTACTGTTTTCAGCTGTTAAGGGAAAGCCATGATTAGAAATAAAGAAGCAATTTATAACAAATGAAAAAATTGGATACAGGCCAGAAGAATGTTGAATGAAGAGTCACAAATCTTGGGAAATTGATATGGGAAGATGAGGCTGCCAAAAAATAAGGTCCCTGACTGGAAAGTCAAAACACAATATAAAGTTAAGAGCATAAATATAAAAAAAACCCCAACAAACCCCCCCGCCTCAAGCCCCAGATATATTTTGCCATAGCCAGATGCAGCTGGTAAAACTGCTTCTAATGGTGCAGAAAAGATAAAATAGCAATTTCCTTATTATATTTAGAAGAAAGCAGTGTGAAACATGTATGTCAAATGAACTGCTTTCTGACCCACTAATTATTGTGGCATGTTGAGTAACAGATGTTACATTGATAAATCTGCAGGCCCAGATTATTTGTTCCTATGAGTTATAAAAGTATTGTCTGAGTTGACTTCTGCACCTATGATAATTTTAAGAAATATGGGAATGATGGAAAAAACCCAGAAATCATGTATTAGTGATAATATTGTGTCAATATTCAGAGAATGAGAATGATACTGCTACTTAGTCAGCCTGATTCAGTCATGGTAAAATAAGGGAAAAGTGGTTAAGGGATTAGCTGAGAAAGACCTGAAGGGTAAAATTATAATCAATGTCAGTAAGCATGTTTTTAGGGAAATGAGTCAGATCAAACATTTGTGCTGGGAAGACAGCAAGATACAGGGATAAAGGCAACACCGTTGATACGCTAAATACAGATGTTTATAAGGCAGTTGGTTTAGTACCTCATTACAGTGATCAAAATTTTGCACAGTGCAATGAGAAGAGAGCCCACATAAACTGGCTAAACAAGGGCTCCCAGTACCTACCTGCAAAGCAGAAGTCGTGGCTGAGCAATTGCGCTTAGTTACTCGGAAGTATCAGCTGGCAGTGGGCTTGTCAGGTGCCGTGTGCTGTGGGTTCCTTTGGAACTGCTTTTGGGCAGCCACACTATGACTGAGCATGTGTTGGTAGGGGGGTCTGTGCTCAACAGGACCCTGGTGTGGTCCGCAGGTCCGTGTGCGATGTGAGCGAACGTGGAGAGCCTGAGGACGCTCACGGTAATAACTGTAGCCCAGGTAAATGGACCACAGCTTCCACCCCCAGACGATTTTGAGAGAAAATGCCTACATTCTCAGCAAGAGTAGAAGACTTTGGCTGACAGTCCATGCTTGTGGACAAATAGCTCAGAGGAACTTGGTGCAAATCAGGTCAGAAGGTCTGATAGCCGTGGACTGGCTTGCCTTGGGTGGGGAAGCCAACTTGAATCCTCCCTGACTGTGGCAGGAATGCCCCAGAAAGATATTTTCAAAGTCTTGTTGCCTAATTAAGTCAGACCTTCTCTTTTTTAACTCTTTGTTCAAGTTGGAGACGGTTTGGAGATAAGAGTGTAACACAACAGGAGTTCCCCCTGCTTTCCTAATGAGAGAGGCTGAAATTTGTTTTGCTTAAACTTAACAGAGGAAAATTCAGCAACTGGTTAAACCAGGCATGGGAAATTTTTTTCAGAAGGCAATTATGGGCAATTGCAAACAAGAGACTTAAATCTAAACCCTTATGCATCCTAACCAAAATGAGCACTACTGATTCAATAAAATTACATTTTAGATTATGTATCTTTTGTTTAGTCTCAATTTTTCAACTTGTTTCTTTTTTTTTTTTCAAAGGGGCTCAGTGTAGGCACATATTTCTCTGCTTCCCACAACCTGTGTCCTGGAGCACTGAGCAAAGGGAATTTTTGAAGGATTTTTCAAATTGAATCTTGGGTGCTTTCTTCTTAGGTGCATTTCTCTTTCAGTAATGATAAAGAAGTACCACAGTGGAACATTTATTCTGACCTGTGGGGAATGTGTCATGATTTGTTTCCTGCCTGAAGACTGATGAAGCTGCTAGCATGTGAAACTCTAGTTGTTGGCCCTGCTGACAAAAAGGGAATTTGTAGTTTTTAAGAACTGTCATTAATCATACCTTGTGTCAGGGAGTGAAGAGTGCAGCACTGCCAGCACATTTCTAAGGAAAGAACCAGCTGACAAAGAGGGGAGAGGGACGAAAGGATTGTTTGTGGTTGGCTGTGTGGCTATTTGGTGTTGTGTCATGGGGCTGGAGTGTCCTGGTGTGACAGGTAATGGGGGTTCCCAGGCAAATGCAGATGGAAAGTTGAGCTGCTCATTGAGAAGGTAACATTTGCAATGCACATGCCTTTGGGAGAGGTGTGGGAGGTGGAAGTAGGTTGTTTGCCCAAACTTTTCACTCCTTTTCTTCCTAGGGTCTATGCCAAAACTATTTTGTACTTGTGTACCTTAAAATTAATTTTAAAGTGCGTCAAATTAGTTTCCTAATACATTTCAATTGTTAAATAATGTCTGTGAGGGATATGAAGTGTAGCTGATGACAGAGAACATCTAAAATTTATGTGCTGCCATTAGTTGTACATGAAGTTTAGTGCTATAAGCCACACTTAAAAGCTTTCTGTGTAACGTAAACAGTACATTTCTTCTACCTGTTGTTAATTAGGTAAAAAGACATGAAAAAAATGTGAAACAGCACAAACAGAAATATTCCAGGCACAGATCTACACTGTGACAGACATTTTCATTATTTATTATGGGATATCTGTGAACAATCTCTGAATCTCTGCCATGAGAAAAATTCAGCCAAAACAAATTTCAAAATCTTAATTAAAAAAAATCATAAAACCTGAATGCTGGTACTTTAACAGTAGCATTTGAGCAAAAATTAATGGCTATAAATTAGTCCAAGCAAATTTAAAACAGATGTTAAAATATTTTAATCACTGAAGAATGAATTTCTGGAACATCTTTGCACACTGAGATGTAGGTGCAACCCAGGCTGAATCAAATATAGCACAAAGGAGGCAGAAAATGGGGATATGGTATGCCATAAACTCATAAAAATGTAGCTGATAAATTGAGAAGCTGATAGACCTAATGATGGAAGAATGATGGGCTGGGGAGGGTGTCAGTTTAGCCACAGGCTTTCTGCCAGAATTGCTCTTCTACACAAAAGCAGGCAGAGTAGGAGCAAGCATCAGGGAGAAACCAGGCCTGGAAATACCTTGTCAGGTCCTTGTGCCTGTACAGAAATGTCACAGCTGCAGAGCATTCTGTGAAAGAGTTTTGTGAGGCAGTATCTACCAAACACATGGGAAGAACAAGCCTTTAGTATTGTAAAAGATCTGCGAGTTACAGGGATCTCCAAGGCCTTCTATAAATATTCTTTTGTCTCTGGGAGACATCTCGTTCCTGCAAATACAACTCTGTGTGATGCTACCAGCTCGCTCAGATCTGGGTCAGGTTTGTTAAGGAAGCTGATTTTCTGTAGTTACATACACCTTGTTAAGGCCAAACACACGCACTCCTCCTGAGATTTTGATGGAAACTCACTGGTTGCCTGGTTATACCCCTGTGCCTTTATCTCACTGTTCTGCCTTTTCCCTGAATCGATGCTGCCCAGATACTCAGTTCTGGAATTTCTCCCCCAGTGTGGCATTTTACTCTTTGATATTTCAAGCTTGGTCCACGTGTAAATAATTTTGTTTCAGTTACTTCTATTTCTGCTTTAACTTTCCTTGATTGTATTCTGTCTGTTCTACACTTAGAATATAAACCTTTTGTGCCCGGATTTAGTAGATATTTTCAGAAAGTGCACATTCCACCTTTACCCTGCTTATGAGGACCTTATTCCCAGTCATTCCATCTTTAACCCAAATATTTTCCTGGCTTGTATGTATGTCTTTGTGAACTAGTTGGGCTCATCACTACGACTGCTGGTATTTGAACATCTTCTATTACACCTGTCAGCTGCTGTTTTGCTGACATTGTTTGGCATGTTTATTTATTTTGCTTTTTTGTTTTCTCTCATTTTTACTGAAATAGTTTAAAATGGGTTGTTTAGAAACATGTAATTTGTGCCTTTTAAAGCACCTTTGGGATTTTGATTCACTTGTCATTCAGATATTCTTTTTTAATGAATCACAAGTTTCTGATCGTTAATGAATAGTTCTGCTTAAACCAAACCAAAAAAACCCAAAAGACACCAAACACTCCATAGCAAAATTCTTCAGGGTGGGAGAAAAATCCTACTTCCTCTTTTTTTTCTGAACTCACTCTGAGAAAATGGGTAACATTTCTTCCTATAGGCACAATGTTCTTCCTACCATTGCACTGGAATTTCAAAACAATGTTCTCCTTTATCTCCCTATACAAAAGGCAACCAACACTCCCCAAACCAGTGCCATTTCTTTAATGTTAATTTCTTTTACTAGTCCAAATGATTTTCCTGTACAACAGAAAGTGCTGGTTGAATCTGAGCTTTTTCAAGATTTCATCAGCACCTCATAATTCTAAAACTGCCATGTTATTTAAGCAGGGCCACCCAGAGATGCTGAAACTTCGTTTTTGTTGTGATTTTTCTCTACAAAGGTTAGTAATTTTCATACAACATCTTATAGAATCATTTAGGTTGGGAAAGAGCCTTAAGATCATCAAGTCCAACCGTAAACCTGACACTGTCAAGTCCATCGTTAAACCAAGTCCCTAAGTGCCACATCTACATGTCTTTTAAATACTTCCAGGGATAGTGACTCAGCTCCTTCCCTGCACAGCCTCTTCCAATGCCTGACCACCCTTTCCCTGAAGAATCTTCCCTAATATGTAGTCTTAGTCTAAACCTCCCTGACAACTTGAGGCCATTTTCTCTTGTCCTGTTGCTTTTTATGTGGGAGATGAGACCGACCCCCGCTACAGCCTCCNAAGTTGTAGAGAGTGACAAGGTTCCCCCTGAGACTCCTCTTCTCCAGGCTAAACAACCCCAGCTCCCTTAGCAGTTCCTCACAGGACTTGTGCCCCAGGCCCTTCCCCAGCTCCACTGCCCTTCTCTGGACACATTCGCACCTCAATGTCCTTCCTGAACTGAGGGGCCCAAAACTGAACACAGGATTTGAAATGTGGCCTCACCAGTGCCGAGTACAGGGGGACACTCCCTGTCCATGTCCCGCTGGCCACACCATTTCTGATCCAGGCCAGGATGTCATTGACCCTCTTGGCCAAGTGGGCACAGCTTGCTCATGTTCAGCTGCTGTCAACCAGCACTTCCAGATCCTTCTTGCCAGGCAGCTTTCCAGCCATTTTTGCCCAAGCCTGTAGTGTTGAATTGGTTTGTTGTGACCCAAGTGCAGGATCTGGCAATATCTTCCACTGTCTTGTTCTTTTTTCTATATTTACTGGGACTTGTGATTTCCATTTTAAGGACTCCAATGCATTCAAGTCCTATTACACACAAATTTTAGGTAATTAGAACAGAAAGAGTAAGCACAGCATTCATGCTGCTATCTTTTATTCTGCATTTTGACTCTGCCTCTGTCCATGAAGGATTATGTGAAAATCTAGCAATGGTACAACACAATAACCTTTCAGCAGTTATTTAACTATTGGATGGAACATAAACTTCCATTGCAGCATTTATGGGGAGGCTGGATAGGCTCTCTGAGGCATGAAAGAACTAACTGTAAAGCTCTGAAGATGTTCAGGTAAGATCAGCAGATTTTTATTCATGCTTGAGAGAAGGGATGAAGTTGGCTTCATTCACCCTGAGGGGAGACAGCTCCGAGTTCTTAGTTTGCAGAGTGTGTACTCACATGTGTGTGTTTCTGGAAGGGAAAAGAAGATAATGTATATTGATGGTGAAGGTGTATAATCACAGACACAGTAGTGCAGAAGTTCCCAGTCTCCTGTCTCGGAGCACTTCCATCAACAGTGGCAACACTGGTCGTCACAACCAGAGGAAGCAGCAACAGAAACACTTTTTTCTTCACCTGTTGTCCCATGCCTAGATTTCACCAGAGAAGTTCTGTTGTGGTATCCAGAATTTCAAACTTGTTGCAACAGGTGGATTTTTAAGTGTATTTACTAGATCCAAGTGATTGCAAGTCTCCTGTACAGTTGTTCCAGCTGGGTGGGGCAGTGCATCTGGAAGTCAGGGTGGCTTCAAACAGACACCTCACACAGTTGCTGCCTGCCTGTCAAGCAGAGCTGGTGCCAAGAGGATGCACTAGACTCAATTACCTTCTGTCTGCTACTCAGCCAGGGGAGTCTGACCAGCATTTTAAGCAAATTCAGGGTTTGTTGTGTATATATGACTTTGATTCATACCTTAATAAATGCAGTATGACCACAAAGCTCAGGCTAACTACTCAGCCACACCTTCATACATCTGGCAAATCCCAGACCAGCAGTGGGAGGCCACTCAGCCTCACACGGCACAGCTGGAATACAGGGCAGGGATCCTCTGGGATTTGTGGCTAGAAAGCCTCATGTGGTGATTGCAGGGAGGGTATTAGAATGTGCAGAAGGAATATCCCAGCTCCCACCTGGAGGCACTCTGGAGATACAATGTAGGGCCTTTGCTGGATACACCTCCATTGCAGCTTCTGCAGGTAAGCCCTGTAGTGCTACTCTGGTGTTTGGGCATGTGTAATTACAGACCTAAGCACAAGCTCAGCTCAGAGACTGTGGGTAGGAAGAACAGCAGCCACCTGACGGCTGGGTGGCTTTAGATGACTTGGAAGGAATGATGGGGGAGAGGGAGAAAGTGTTACGTAAGTGAAGGGGAGGATCACTGAGAAGTGTAATGGGCTAACAAATCAATAGGAAGCCTTGTGTTTGGGTGATGAAAAAAGTCTTCTGTGGAAAGCATTTCCACTGGCTTGACTTTCAACCTGAACAGTGGTGGATGGAAAACCCTTGTCTTACCATTACCAGTCCTGATGGGCACCCTGATGGCTTCACAGGGAAGAAAGGATGAGCACAGTGCTCGGGACACAGCAATGCAGCTTTCCCTGCTGCATCCCTGCTGCACATCACATTATCACATAGATAAATGCAGGATAGACAACAGTCTGACAGAAATTTGTTGGTTGAGAATTGTGTCCATGCAACAAAGTCATGCACTTGCCCACTGTAGCTGATGGTGGTGCTCCTGATCTGGCTTTTTTGATTCACTTCATGAATCATTGGTACACGAACCTCAAAAAGTCCATGGCATATCCTGTGAAATGACAGCTACTGCATCTGGTCAATTTGTCTTGGTTCCTTCAACTCCTCCCTCAGGCTTGAGCCGGCCCAGGAGATCCCAAGTATAAAGCTAATACAGGTAAAGCCTGGGAGAGCTGGAGTTTGTGTAGAGCCTTTCTTCGCTCAGAACCTGCGGCTGGGCTAATGAAGGGAGCTAATAATGGAAGAGCTGATGCTGTTATTTTGACATCAAGTGGTATATCCTCCTTTAACAGCAGAATTCTTCACTGGCTGTTCATGGTCCAAGTCTAATTCAGTAGCATGAGCCGAATGAGAACATTTTACCCATAGATTAGGCTTCCAAAGGACTTGCTTATCAGCTTGTTGTAGTTCTAAGGCAGTTTATACTTGAATGTCCACCTTTCCTTCATGTTTTTTCTCTTTCTAAAGCAGAACATCTATTAATTGCTCTTTTAGCATTGAATGAAGATAATGCAAAACTATCAATAATATAATGATAAAATGTTAAATGGCACTATATGCAGGGGCCCTTCAGTTTTCTACATATTTATGACTGACTTTCTTTTAATAGAAAACATTTTTTTTCTTTCAATGTACAGATATAGAATAAAACCACTTGAAAGCAAAGAGTGAAATTGGATCTCATTAAAACATGGAGTTAGTGAAATGGTGACAGATGGGCCCTGCTGGGAAGGAGGAGATCCTTGAACGAGACTGGGATAAGTTAGTGAGTTTGCAATTATAAAGCATGTGGCTTTGTAATTTCTAACCCCCAGTTCTGCAAAGTAATCAGTGCAGTTGGGCCCATATGCCTGCGGGGAGGCTCATTGAGACAGGCAAGAAGACCTGCATAGAGGAACAGGGGAAATGCAGATATTCCAAAATACAGCTGTAAGGGAGCGATCCCTCTCTTTTCCAGGCAAATTTTAATCTGCCCTCTCCAGGACGGAAGAACGCTTCACTATGAAATATGAACTTGATTTTCACGCTCCCCTGTAGCGCTCACCAGAATAGGGCTGGAATTTTAAGAAAAACATGACCCTTTCAAACATTGATTGATCTGCCACTGTTAAATGCTGTCCATCTCAGTATGCCTGTGGCAATGGGTGACAGGTTTTTTTAATTATGTTTCAAAGAGGACTCTGACTTGTTTTTTATAATGTTGAAAATCTTTATCTTGACTCATTTCTGTAATAAACTTCTGGCAACGGGAAGCTATAATTTATTTACTTAGAAATTTCTCATCTCTATTATCGTAAAGATGTCTTAGGAATTCTATTTTTAGGATTGCACAAATGGGGCATAAATCCCGTTTTACTTTTAAAGCAGATTGTGCTAGGATGTAGAACATCAAACGTGTGAGATTTGTGTCCATCTGAATGATCAGCTTGTTTTTTATTTCCAGGGACAACCTCAGTCATCAAGTCCCACCATATGCAAACCCAGACCACTAGGCAGATGATATATTTAACTTGTTACACGATCTCTTTCATGTATTTAGCAAGCTGCAATAATTCAGGGATGGTCTTCTCAGTGCACACTACAGGCAATTGTTTGGTTTCAAGGTCTTGAACCTGTGCAGCTCTTGGCTCTTTTTTCTGACCAACCCTGGAAAACTTATTTTCACTTTTAAGTCAAAGGATGGCATTGCTGCTGCTGATCCCAATACACATTCATAGATATCAATTTTCTTTTAAAATCTGATATTTATGCCCATTTTGTGTCTCTGTAGAGACGTCGCCACCAGTAAGTTCAGTTTCCATAGCTGCAAATTTTCTGGTGTAGTCTAACACTCTTTCATGGTTCCCAAATTTCTTTTTGATGTGCAAGTTCTTTCATGCCTTAGGGAAGCACAGAAGAAAGCATGGAAGTACTTGAAACATTAATAAATAGGTGCTGGAGGCTGATATTATGGGCCAACTGGGTGTAGGAGGAGCTGGTGTCTTAGTGATGAATCAGAAATGCTAGGAGAGGGGGAAGGCATGTCAGGAGAGATTGGGAAGATGCAAAGCTTGAAGTGACACAGCAAGGGAAATCACTCACAAAAAAGGTCCCTTTCCAGAAATACTTCAAATGGACATGAAAAGTGCAATACTGCTTTTGTGAGAACCAGAGACAAGGAAGCAAGACAATGCCTAGGTGGCATAGTTTGGCTGAGGTGATTGATCAGAAAGTTCATATCTTTGATATGTTACACAGAAAAATCTCAACAAAGTGTGATTCAGAACTTGGATGTGAGGATGTGAGGGGAATTCAGAACAGAATACCATGCACAGGATATGGGTCTGAATTAGGAGAAGGTTGTGTTCTCACCTTGATTGAAAAAGGAAGGAGGAGAATGACGTTAAGACAGTATTAGTCATCCCGCTGCAGCCACATTGAGGATGAACAAGGTTAGTCTTCCTCATAAAGTTCTACGGGTAAGGGTTGCTTGGAACAAAATGGGATCTGCATGGGAAAGGTTGATTTGTGATTATTATTTTAATAGAAATAATAGTAAAATGTATGTTTACATACATTCAGCAAAACAGGGAGGAGAGATATAGAGAGCAGGGCAACGAGCCAAAGCCCAAAGGTTTGTGGCAAAGCTTGGCTGTGGGTAAAGTCTTTTCCAGAGAACCTGTGACTGGAGGGATAGGAGGAGAAACATAAAGACAGTCACAGGAGCCACTAGAGACTAGATTTCATAAAGAATGTGCTCTTGGGACCTCAGTCACCACTGAGTCCAAGAGAACACATTGTTTCAAGCTGCACTGGACTTTCCAGGGAACCTGGTGGCCAGAGAAAAGACTGGACAGTTTTGGGGAAAAACCAAAAGAAGCAGCTTTGCAAATAATGAATCCAGACTCTATGTCCAAATTGTGATGCTAGAGAGGATCAAGAAGTTTCAAGAAGAACGAAATAGTATTTTGATATGGATCTGTACTTCTACAAGACTTTACAAGACTTACTTTGTTTACCTTTGAAAAATGTGAAATACCCTAATAGCTTTTCAGAAATGTTGGCTTGTGGAAATGTGGTGACTTTAGTGCTGATGATCAAGCACTCGTGGGCCTCAAGTTCCCAGTTACATTAGCAATTGATCAAAGTCAAGGCAGTAAGTACAGAAAATTCCTGGGTTTAGTGAAAACCTTTAGGTTTCAGCTCAGGACACTTCAGAGGGTATTGTGGGCATCTGTGATAAAACACTAATAGATGCAAAATCTATACAGTGTAGCACAGGCTCACAAAAACAACTGATTCAATACAGTTCTATATTTAATGTTGTTCAGCTACAGAGTAACACCACTGCAGCGTGGAAAATCACTGGCAGACTTACAGGGATATGCATATTACCCAGTATGACAGAACCAAAGGATGAAAAATTACTATTAGACTTTGGTAAAATGTAAGGAAGTCAAAACAAGCACAAAATTGTAGAAATACAAAACTTCATCATGGTTTAGACACAGATGTTTTAGAATTTGGAAAGGTCATCATAAACTACAAAACCTACAAAAATGTCACTTTCAATAAGCTAAACACAAAAAAACTGTTTTATAAAGAAATTGGAAGCTTCTGCTCAGTCTTTTAAAGCAAAGGAAAAACTAGCAGTTGGCAGAGAAAACTTAAGCAAAGGGCAAAATGACTGAAGAACAAAAGTCGTCATGGACTGATCTTTGTTTTCCAGACTGTGTAAAAGCAATTTAACAAGTGAAGACATGAAAATATTTGAAGATACTTTGCTTTACCAGATCAAAACTAAAAGACAGCTGAAATGGCCAACAGACCAGTCGAAGCATGTTGATCCTGTACTAACAACATTAAATGTTGGGTTTAGTTGCTGTACGGACTGGAGTGCATTATCATTGATAATACAGCTCTTTTTGTACATGTCCTCTCTTTGGTATGTCTGTCCCACACTGGCTTTTTGGTTTTTATCACCTCATGGTAATTTCTCATTTTATTCTGCTTTTCACCAGTGCAAGATTAGTGAGAAGGGTCCAGCTGCCTGCTGCATGGGTCGTCTTTGTAAAAAACAGAGAAGAGGAAGCAAAACATGTTGATGGAAGAGTTTAGCTGGGTGGACAGATGGGTAAGGCCAATATCTCTGTTAGGCAATAAGATCCAGCAAGATGGGATTCATAGCTTGGTTGTGAGGACATAAGGAATGATCAGAGTAGAAAAGCTAATCTTGTCTAGGTTTCCATTACCTTGACCAGTTAACTTCAACTAACTTGATTGGCCCTAAGTGTTCATTAATCTGTAATTCTGATGTACGCACACCTGTGCCACTATATTGATTCAGCTGCTTTCCTTCCCTGGAATCCTTCCAAATTAACCTTTCTTGAGGGCTTAATTTTCATAGTAAACCACACTCAGACCTGAAGCTGAGGACTAACCTTTATTAATTCATCATGTCCAGCTGGATTTGTGACTTCTCTTTCCACAGGCCAGCATAATTCCCCAAATTTAAAACACATAAAGCAAAGTACAAGCCTGATAACAAACCTAAATGCCTGGTACTACTGTTATCAAACCTGCATTGCTCAGATGCCAGCTGCTGTGACTGGGATCAAGGACATCCCACTCATGGACATTGGCAGCATTTGTGGTAGTGGAAGCCACTCTTGGCTGTGTGCCAAGAGTGCTTTGTCCTCCTGCAGGACACATGCCTCAAAGCTTTCTCTCCCACCTTCTTTGTGTTTTTACACTTGTAGATGGAATTCCTCATCCTTCTGGAGCTTGACTCGGCAGCAAGGTTTCCCACAGGGAGCTGCTGCCTGCTGCTTCACTTCAGTTCTCATTCTGTCACTCCTACCCTGACCTGGGGATGCTGCCTTGCACCTGGGAGTGCCAGTCTAGCCTCATTTCAGCAGGGTGAGCCGACCTGTCCTCTCCCCTGCCTTTATGCTTCCTTGGCTGTTTTTCAGACTTGGCTGCCAGGTTCACTAAATAGACTCTGCTCTCCATAGTCTGGGAGTATCCAAGTCTCCAGCGATGTTCTCAAATCTTTAAAATGTGGAAAACACCTTATTTGAAAAAAAGCTGCAGGTGCAATTTGTCTCCCAAACTTATGGACCTGCTTTTGTTCTGTGACCTCCACTGAATCTGATTCCCGCAGCTACCTTGCCCAGGCCTGTTCTTCCCCTTTCCTTTTGCTGTTGCATGAAACCCTGTACAGACTGGGAGCCCTGCCTTGCAGGGGAACACAGGCAGCAAATCATGGCTGAGCAGGGTAAAACAACCACATCCAATACTTGTAAAGGGCAATCCACATACGTTTTCTCCCTGTCATTTCACCTGCGTCCCTTCTCACTGCACTTCTGAGTGAACATTCCCATGTGTTTCAAGTGGCTCAGGGAGTGGGATGGCTCCAGGAGTTGAAGCCACTACACCTGGCACTATTTGTGCCAGGGAAGTTGAGGATGCCCCATCCCTGGAAGTGTTCAAGGCCAAGTTGGTTGAGGCTCTGAGCAACCTGGTCTAGTGGAAGGTGTTTCTGCCCATGGCAGAAGGGTTGGATCTAGAGGGCCTTTAAGGTCTCTTCCAACCCACACCATGCTATAATTCTATGACTGTTTCTGATGTACCTGGGCAGTGTGTTCAGCTCTTAAGGTAAACCTGAACAACCTCACCCAGGGCACACAGCCTGATACATCCCGTGGGTGTTACCTGTGTTCCCCTCAGGTCTCTGAGCATCTCCCTAGGGATGTACTGTGGATGAGTGTCACTTCTACATGTGACTCTGTCTTATGGGGTACCCAAGACGGCTATGTGGCCCCACGCTGGGGCAGATCACAGAATCACAGAACCATTAGTTTGGAAGGGACCTCTGGAGAATATCCCACCCAACCCCTCTGCCAAGGCGGGCTCATCTAGAGCAGGTTACTAGGTGCAAATAATAGGGCAGGAACACATCCAGGTGGGTGTGAATTGTCTTCAGAGAGGGAGACTCCACAACCTCCCTGGACAGCCTGTTCCAGTGCTCCGCCACCCTCAACGTAAAGAAGTTCTTCCTTCTGTTGAGGTGGAACTTCATGTATTTTAGTTTATGGCCACTGCTCCTCGACCTGTCGCTGGGCATCAGTGAAAAGAGTCTGGCACCATGCTCTTAGTACGTGCCTTTGAGATACTTATATGCATTGATGAGTTCTCTTCTCAGTTGTGTTTTCTCCAGACTAAACAGGCCCAGCTGTCGCAGCCTCTCCTCGTAAGAGAGATGCTCCAGCCCCCTCGTCACCTTTGTGGCCTCCGCTGGACCCCCTCCACCAGCTGCTCGTCCGAGCGCTGTTTCCCAACCCGCGCTCCCGGCCCCGCTCCCCGCGGGGGCCACGCGGACGCGCTGGGCCGGCCCCGCCCC
>WBMZ01010923.1:223019-270396 GCA_013400975.1 Atrichornis clamosus | reverse complement strand
TCTCCTCTCCTCTCCTCTCTCTTTACCTTTTCTACCCTCTCCTCTTCCTCTCTCCTTCCTTCCTTCCTACTTTTTTCTTTTTCTTTTTCCTTTTTCTTTTTCTTTCTTTAATAATTCTGCCACCTGATCTCTTCCCAAAAAAAGGAAATAACCCAGAATATTCTGCAAAATTCAATTTTCAGACTGAAAACTTTGCATTGTCATTTAGCTGCAGTGAGGCAGATGAGGCTGAATGCCTTGGGGACTTTTCTCTGCAAGGAAAGAATTTGGAGAGGCAAAGCACTTTAACACTGCAATGATAAGCAGTGGAAATGGCTGTGAGCAATAATACAGGTTGTATTGCTGCAATAAGATCTTAATAGGCAGGGCAGGACTTCTTGGCAGCATGTCATTTTAAAATGGTCCTCATTTGAAGGGAAAGAGGTTTAGTGCTTGGCTAAATGCAGATATACACGGAAGGTGGAGAAATGGGACCTGAATCAGATATATTACAACTTTCTCTACTGTGTCACAAGAGCAGTGAAATATCTTTACATGTAAATGCTTTGGGGATTACTTATTTCATGTAAAAATCCAACCACCTTTACTGCAATAGACTTACTACAGGGAAATCAAAATAGCTGGATAGAGTAGCGGTTGGATTAGCTTATCAGGTTTTTCAGTTCAAAGTGCCAGTGTAGTTCAGATAAAGACAGCCACAAAATTAGAAATGGCACTGTGGTTATGAAAGCAGAATAATCTCATACATGAAATAGAGCTTCTGGTTTACGTAACAAAAAAATTAAATACTGTTGTCTACATGATGGACATGACACCAAAGTGGCACAAGTGTGTAATTAAACTGCCCTAGATTTACAAATGATTTGGCCAGAAGGTTAAAACATTTAGTAGCTGGTATGAACAGCGTGGTTTGAATTTGGGTTTTTTTAAGCAGATTTGCTTACTAGCTGAGAATATTGGATTATGTCACATCTGCCAATGGAATAATGAGCATGTAGGCCATTCAGAGAAAAGCACTCCAGGCTATCAAGTTGGTTTATCATTGGTTTCCATGAACTTCAATAGAAGAATTGCAGAATGAGACAAGGATGAAAATTTGCGTGTGAAAAACTGTGCTTAGGGGGATGGAGATGTCCCTGGCCCTGTGAAGTTTCTAATTTGAAGCAATGTAATGTTTTAGGAAATTATTTTACAGTGATGACCAGATGACTGTGGAGACAACACTAGTAATTAAGCCCAGATTTTAATTCCTTTCTTTTGTTTGTTTTTTCCATTGGAAGTCTCAGGGATTTTCTGAAAGGGAATGTCCTGTCATGGCACCACCATTATTCCTCACAAATAATGCTTTTTCAATGATTGAAAATATAGATTGGTAATCTCTCATTCCATTCATTCTCGTTGTTTGTCACATTCACTTGACTAATACTAGGTTATTGATTAGATCTGTGATGCAAGGAGCTGTTTCCAATAAATTGATATTGTACCCGAACATTAATGTTTTATTCTGGTACTTAAAACCTTATGCACTACTCTGGAAACTTTTGACAGATATCATAAATAAACTATGTTGCCAATACAATTCATTAAGGTCCAGTCGAGCTACTGGCAGTTTAGATGAGATAGAAATTAATATTTCTTCTTTCCCTATTCTCTCCATTAATCATAAAACTATCTGGATTGTAATTTGAAGACAAAGTTGTTGGGTTTTTTTGTTTGGTTTTTTTTTTTTTAATGACAATTTACAGGTTGAAAATTAATGGAATTTTTAAAATCTGAGTTATAATGATTGTAATAAATCTGAGTTAGAAATCATCATGTAGTAGAAAAGATTTCATCCAGGGAGGATGAAATCTTCATCGGGCCATGAGAGAAGGTTTCTACCTTCCCAAAATACAACAAGGTCTTTATAAAACAGTGCAAAATCTGCTTCAAGATGTGGATAATAAAAGAGTTTTTATAGTCTGACTAGGGAAACTGTTTATTTGGAGCCCTGACAGGAAGACCTATTATGACTGGCATATGCAAAGGTGGATAAGACACACTAAATATTGAATGGGTGTTTCACAGAGGACTGTAGGTATCCAGGGGCCTATGAAATGAGGAACCCTGATAACAGGGGTGTCAGACAGGAGAAATCCTGACTCTTCCTGAAAAGCCAGGTGTGGAAAGGAGAGAAGCAGATCTCAGACCTCTCAGTGACAGAGTGATATGGGGAAGTTTGCTTGCCAACTAAAATAATTATCACATTTTAGTTCGACACATAGAATCACAGAATGGTTTGGGTCGGAAGGGACCTTAAGGATCATCCAGTTCAGCCCCCTGCTGTGGACAGGGACACCTTCCACTATTCCAGTGTGCTCAGAGCCCCATCCAGCCTGGCCTTGAATGCTTCCAGGAACGGAGCATCCACAGCTTCTCTGGGCATCCTGTTCAACTGCCTCACCAACCTCACAGGGAAGAGTTTTAAATTAATGTTTAAACTAAACCTGCCCTCTTTCAGTTTGAATCCATTCCCTTTTGTGCTATCCCTACGTGCCCTTGTAAAAATTCCCACTCCATCTTTCTTGTAGCTCCCTTTAGGTACTGAAAGGTGCTCTAAGGTCTCCCCAGAGCCTTCTCTTCTCCAAGCTGAAGGGTTCCAGCTCCCTCTCACCCCTCTCTGTGGGAGAGGTGCCCCAGCCCTCTGATCATCCTTGTGGCCCTCCTCTGGACTAACCCCAACAGGTCCACATCCTTATGTTGGGGTCCAAGAGCTGAAGCCCCACTCCAGATGGAGTCTCACAGTCGTTGGATGCTTTATCATAATAATGGGCCCATAATAATGGGCAAAGTGAGAACTGTTGATCTAAAGTACTTCTTTAACAGTTGTGTCATTTATCTTCACTAGCTCTTTTCCATCTCATTTAAGAGACACTGAGGAGAGAGGAGATACCCTAAAATCACAGTGAGAAAACAGATGCAGGAAATTATTGTTTGTTTTCCATTATGGACCTAACACTTTGGGGCACAGAAAGTTTAGAATCAGAAAAGAAAGTCCTTTTCTGCTTGTACAATTAAAACATTTCAGAGAATTTTCTGAACTTACAAGAATACACGTGTTCAAAATATTTAAGTAAGAAACACAGAGTAAGCAAAATGACCTCGAGAGTTCTTAACATGATGGTTGTTGGAAATCTGAACAAAATCATGTATCTTTCGAGTTTTTATTCTGCTTTTCCCAAGCTCCAAGCCCCACTGCAATGTTAAAAACAGGACCAGTTGCCACAGGACAAGCTATGTCCTTTTGCTCCACATTTCTGTCCAGGCTAATCCACCTGAACCAGATGAATTCAGAGAAATAAGATGATGAGGGAAAGAAAATTTCTTCACATTTTATCCAAAGCATATCGCAGTCTGTTCAAGGCTTTCTATGGACATCAATAGACTACAACGTCTGAAAGCAGTGAAAAAGAAGTTTGCTAGAAACAATAATTCATACCTTCAGAGACATTCAGGTCTCCTAGTCCTTTCTGCAGCTCTTCAAAATTTTAGGGAATCCTTGGCGAAGAGTTCAGAAGTTGCTCGATATTTTAAGACATACATTCTGAAACATTTAGGAAAATAGAACACATGCAGGAAACATAGGTTTTGCCCTGTTTGCTTAGCATTCTTTCATCATTGTACAGAACTTTCTGATGCTTCAGTGTGAAAGATGATCTCTGCGGTATCATCACATTTGATGGAGTAACTTCCAGCCTTATTAAAGTAGAGATCATTGGAAGGACATTCTAATAAGCATGATGTGCAGCCATGTCATCATTTTCCTGTTCATTCTCACCCTCCCCTCCCTAATTATGAAGTAGAATAGCATCCATGTCCTCTATTAAGTCTTTAAAGTCTCTGCTCTTTAGTTCTATGACATGGACATAAATGACATTGGATACAAAGCTTCATTCTTTCCTCAGATGATCACTAAAATTATATAAGCTTTAAGAAAGGAAAAAAGAAAAAGCTGTTCTTTATCTGCCGTGGCTTTTTTTTTTTTTGCAAATACTTAGAATTCCTGTATCTCGTTATCTCATTAGAAATGAAACACCAGCAGCCTGTAGAAACTTCTGGTAAAGCACTTCTTTGACATTAAATAGTTATTTAATATCACTTCCATAGCTTCACTTTTCATGATCTGCCTTCTGTTCACACAGCATTCCCCGGTTATAATGGACAAAATGTTCTCATTGAGATCAGAGAGAATGTGCAAAGGTTATCAAAACCTTCCCTTGGCCGTCCTGAGCAAATCACATTCTTGTCAAAATGACTACGGGTAGGAAAAGAAATCCATGCAGACATCCTGGGATCTGAGCAGTGAGTGAGAGCTGTGAAGGTGTTCACAGGCCCACATCACTGCACTGAAGACCATAATCAAGTTTCCTTCTCTAGCACAATAAATTCTATTACAGGATACTAAAACTGGCTCTATAAGTAACTGAATTATGCAAGCTTAAAAGTAAAGGGTCTTCATGAAGGGTTTTTTTAATCCTATTTGAGAGTGGACTACATAGGAGCTTTTGGAAAAAGTCAATGCTGGATAAATATAAAGCTTCTTTCAGTGTTTTTAATGGCAGTCAATAGACAAAAGACAAGCCACTGCACACTTGGTTCTCTCAAAGATATCTTAATTTTCTGTTGAGAAACTTTTAGTGATGAAACGGTTTATTCATGAAATTTCCCTTATTAGAACTTTTAGAGCTAGAATAAAAAATAAGGAAAAATTAACTTTCAAGAAAAAGGAAAGCTTAAATATAGATGTCATTGCATTTTACTCTAACAAGGTAAGAATGATGAAATTAGGTATTTGCTTAACATTCTACATGAAGAGTGGTTTATACCATATCTCCAATGGGATTTGATTGTTTCTCTTTGCTGTTGCTGTTGCTTTGAAAACTGCAGTTGTTCATTGTCAAGATTTAATCAATTAAAACATAATATCTTCAAAAAGTAAGAAAAATACTAGATATTATTTTCTGCAAAATACAAAGATTTTGAAATATCTCTACATCAAAAACAAATTAACCTACTCTTCACTGAAAGAGTGGACAGCCAGCCAATGTAAATTAGGAAAATGGTATAATTATTGAAGAATTGGTTTGGAAATAAAGCCACAAAGGTCCATTTTTAATTTGTAATACATTTAATTGTGTTTCGTGCATGTGCACGTGTGAGAAAGATTGATTTTGTGATGATTTCTAACTTTAGTCAATGCAGTTTTCCAAAACCAGATAAATATTTTCATACTTTCAATTTTTTGCAAAGTCATCCACAGGCTCTACCCATTTCCCTTGCTTTGCTCATAAATGTAAAATAAATCTGTTTAAACTGACTCTGGGGGTGGCATTGGTTAGCAGTGAAAATTAAGAATTGAACACTGAAGATTAAGTATCACTTTCCAAAAAAAACCCCACAAAAGATATTTTATTTCCTACTACTGTATTCATAACATTCCAAAAAATCTTTATTTTTGCTTTCAATTTTTTTCATCTTCAGTATAATATCAGGTCTATCATTTAATAATTCCCATTAAAAATCACTGAACTTTATTTAAAAATAAAAAGTTTCTAACAAGGATACTTTAAAACTCAAGGCATACAAATAATGTAGTGTGGGGAGTTGATAATGTGTGATGCTAAGGGAAAAGGGAAAGGGGAACTTAACACTGTCAACACCAAACTGAAAATAATCATAAGAGCAACCAAATAATTTATGAGATTTCACCTTGTAAACAGGTCTTGACAAGCTTTGCCTTTTCTTTTTTCTTTTTGCTGCTCCTTTTGCCTTTTAAGTCCTTTTGAGATGTGTTTAGATCTGATTTTCAAGCTTTTCCCTGGAAATTGAACCAATTCAGCCTAACATTAGCTACATGCTACATTCAAACTAACCTTAATTAAATAACACTCAAAACCCAAAAAAATCACTGAGGATGACTGTTTCTCAATTCATTCATATGATGAAAAAGATAATTAGAACTGATAGAAAGCGAGGAATAAAGAACAACATTATAAACATAATCATCCTAGAAATTGTAGCTGTGTTGTCTTGAAAATTGCACAGTGCATCCACCATCCTCAGGTCAAAAAGATATTGTGGAACTCAAAAAGTGCAAAGAAGAGCATAAAATTACTGATAATTAAATAATAACTCGATTCCTTATGGTGAAATGTTAAAGAGACCAGGACCTTTCGGTTTAAAACCAAGATAACTGCAACGATTCATGACAGATGTTGAGTTGCAGGACAATTTTAATAAAAAGTATATTTCTCTTATTGTTTATAATAGAAAAATTAGATGAAGCTACATGCAATTAGGTGACAGACAAGGGGAATTTGGATTTTGACTACACAATGCATAATGAGTTTGAACTTGTAAGAAGATATTTCGAATAGGGAACTTACACTTTGATTAAAAATTAATAAATATTCACAGAAGACACCTGTGAATAAAACTTCCATCACAAGAAATGATATGCAGAATATTACCAGAACCAGAAAACTGTCAGGAAAGGGGATCATGTTGTAGTTCCTTCACTCTTTTAATCATTACCTAAGTAACTATTGCAAGCCACCATCAGGAAAAAAAAAAGAAACAGAACTTGATGTCTGAGTTCTTCTTGATTTTGGATTGATGAGGACAACTGTGTTCATCTGTGTATACACATCCCTGTCTTGATTATTTTCTCTATTCTGCTTTTATGTATAACTGAATATATTTCTGACTGGGTTGTGGATGTTTTGACACAGAGAAGTAAATCAAGTCTGTTTTGCTAACTCTGGTTTTACAACAGCACTACTACTTTTCTGCTTTTTGGCAAAATTCAGCTTGACCCACTTAAAGCTGTGTGCAATGCATGACAGCCTAGAAGAGCATTTTAAATTACACAGCATTAAATATTCATGGCAGATGTGGCAGTCTGACTGCACGTGGAGGTAAGGAACAGCTGCAATACATCCATTTCCTCAAGAGAAAGGGTCAGGAAAGCAAACAAATAAGCAAATAGAGGAAGAAAACAACAGAAAAGTATGTCTTTAATCACATGTCCACTAGTGTCTGCCTTGATGTAGTTATCATTTCTATTGTTATCTAAAATCTGCAGATTTTGTCAAAATGACAAGTAGTAGCAGATTTTCTATTTATTTTTGAACATATTTCAGAAAACTACTTTGGAAACATTAAAAATCAGGGAAACAAACAGGTGACATTTAAGATTTGCTTAATATCTCTTTGCCTACTATGAATGAGATAATCTCTCTTCACCCACTGGTATGGGTTTGGGGAGAAGTACATCAAATAATCCCAACCGGTGGTGAGACGAAGACAACTTGCTAGATAGCATCAGGTGTTCTTGGGCACTGCTAAAATGGGTTTGAGCTTGTGATGGCTGTGAAAATATCCAAGACATCTTCAATTCAGTACGTGGAGTTTGTGGATCCCTCTCTTTTTTGACAAGTGACAAACATGTTGGCATGTGTCACACAAAAAAATCCCTAACAGAATTAAACAAACATTTTGAATATTTTTTAAACTCTTAAGGAAAACATTCATATTCTGAAAATGAAGACTTTTGTGGTCTGTATTTGTTTTTGTTTTCCACCCTATAATGTTTAAAAAATAGAACAGTTGCTGACTTCCCTGAAAATGCCCTTTCTGAGCTGGAAGTTTCAGTCTGCAGATGCTGTTAACAGATGTTTGGGTGGCTGTTTACCTTGCATCATGTGTTAATTGAAAATAATGTTTTGCTGCAATTAAACAATCTTTTCATGGGAAAGAAAACAGAGTATAAATGTAGTGGCATCCTACTATTATGTCTTCCTTCAAGGCACTGTTTTGTCAAAATCCATTGTTTCACAATGAAGGTGTATGATTATGGGATGTATGCTTATGCATACACTTTGTATATTTACAGGACTTTATATATCAGCCTTTTGTTGGACTGGTGACAGCTCTGTGATGGTCTGACAGCAGAAAGGCACACTGGCCTATACTGTCAGTTTACAATAAACATGAAGACTCAGCAAGAATAGAAAAAAAATTAACCAACTAATGTTTTGTTACATTTTTCCTAGTCTTCTTTTTTTTAATGTGCTGTGTCTGCATTCTTTTTTGCCTGTTTTTTTTAATTGATATCATACAATAACAATACTAATGTTAATAAAGCAATTTTGATGATAACTTCAGGGAGTAATTTTCATTCCCAGCCTTGTGGCTTACATTATTTCCTCAGTATGGGCTGAAATTTGACACCAATGGACATTAGAGTGAAGGGAATATTTTTTATCCTTTTTTTCCTCCCACATTTTTATGAAATGAACAGGAAGGAGAGAATTAGCCACAAAGTTCACAACCTTCCACCTAACTCTCTAACCATCCCTTTTCCTGCCAGCTGTAGTGACACCAATTATTATAGGCATAATCCCCTTCTGGTGCTCATTTAGTAAAAAATGTAACTTTGAATAAGGTTGAAATAAAGAGTCAATTGATTTACTCCCTATCAGAACTTTAGTAATTAGAACAACGTGCACGTTATAATCATTCGTGTTGTTTCTAATTTAATTTTAAATATTTTTTAACATATAATGGAATTTTAATGGTCTTGGAACATAGGCTATAAAAACAGGCAGGGAAACAAAGATGGCTATTGCACCTCCAATACTGTAAACACTGTTACGTCTCTTAGGAGAAATAAGAAAACAATGTGATTTACATGACGATTTTAGCAATGATTTTCTGCATTTCAAACTTTTGAGATTTTTGCCTGTGCAGAATAACTGAGCAAATATTCAGAGCGCTTTTTGTTTGTTGTTTCTGAAGGACAGAGGGAACTGCAATAGTAAAAGGTGTAGAGTAAGCCATGACTCTGCATCTCACTGAAAAATGCGACATTTGTTTTAATGTAGTGGAGCTAGTCTATTGAATCTGTTATTAATCTTTGCAGTGGCAGCAACATTTGCCAGCTCAACCTGCAGAAGGTGCTGGGCAGGGAAAAGCCATCATTTGTCTTCACTCTCATCTTCTACACATGTTGCTCCTGCTCCCACATAGAAGAATTGGCAGAAAAACGTCACCTACTTTATAACAAAAAATATTAATTATAAAAAAAAATAATTAAAGAACCTATTTACTCGTGGCAGGGCTTTTTGGGTTTTTGGTTTTTTTTAATAAACAGTCATTCATCTAATATTTAAATACTATCAATACATAGAATATATTGTGTTACTAAGCAATAGGGAAAAAACCCTATATTTTTCCTCTTTCTTTTACCTGAGCAATAGTCAGAATATTTTTTTTTTCCCCTTTGTGGCTTCCATAGCTGAAAAAATATTGGAGATATTTTTTGTATGTTGCTTCACAGTTGTCAAGGCTCTGAATCACACCAATAAGAAGATCTTTACATGAGTCACCACAAGAGTTTCCACTGACAAAAATATTCCCCAAACAAGCATCTCTTCCTGACAAGATGTGTAAAAAAAAAAAAAATTGGAGCATTTCCCAAACATTTTATCCTCTATAAGCATGAAATCAGAAATAAAAATCTTGAATGAGAGCTCTCCATCCATGTAGGCTAAAAAACCACTTAAAATAATCAAATACAAACTGATCCTTCAAAAGTAATTTATATATTTGAATCAACCCAACTACTACTATTGTTAGTGTTAGGTGATCACATGTATGTAGACATTGATGGAGAAAATCTAGTAAGTCAAACATCAATTGCATAAAGTATTATCAATAATATAAATTCAAAGAATACAAAAGTGGCATTTGAGCACTGACTCAGAAGCAGGTATTTGCAGAAATAGGGTAGGAAGCATAAAGTCCACACTTTAATTAGAAGTCATTTAAAAAAGAAAGGCTGGACTAGTCTGCTTGCTGTGTGAGCCCTCAACTGACAGCTGGAACTGAAAATAATTTTAACTACTGCTGGGGGTGCCAGATGAGCTGAATCTGTGTGGAGAGAGACAGTAAATGGATGTTGGAGGGGAGAAAGCAAGGAGGCTGCTGCTCTCTGGTACTGCTGCAAGGTGCTGAAAGCAGCAACTTTCAAAATTGTTCACAGGCAGGATTCAAAACAAATCGCCACGAAAGTACAAGTCTGCATATGTATATAAATAAATATATATATATGTATCTTGCTATGAAATAAATGAATTTCAATTTTCATTTTGCAAGGAACACTTAATTAAAATACAAAAAAACAACCAAACCAAACCCATAAAATTGAGACTTTCAGTATGCTGGACTATGCTTCATCCTACAGCTAAATATTCACATTAGGATTTTTTGAGAGCCAAACATTTCATCATTCTTCAAAACAACTTTTTAAACTGTACTTTAATTTAATTTCAGTCAATTTTACGTTTGTTTGTTAATATCAGGTGATATTAAATACTCTATATTATATGCTCTGCATTTTCCTCTTTTTCATCATCAATGACTTGAAATATATTTAAAGACTCCAATTACTAAAAATCATTTTCACAACCAACTTGTTAAATCTGTTCCTAATTACTTTGACACTTTTTAAATCCTGTAGGCTACCAGCTGTGAGCATATACAGAGACGACAGAATGATAAACATTGTTGAAAACCCCTGGATAATTTCTGTCTTCCACAAAATCTGTATGTTTTCCCAAGTGTGCACATGTCTGAATAGATTGGTTATTAAAATCTTGAACAGTTCTTTACCCGTTTGAGACACTCTGCAAACACAATTTGTTGGGGTTTTTTTAATGCAAACACGTTATTTAATGGCATTTAAAGAACAGATGAAATACACTCTTGCCATTACCTTTCCATGACACATATCCATGTGGATTATGGATAGTTCTACCAGGCAATCACACCAACAGAGATCTTGACAGCTTTCCATAGTGTTTCCATCAATGCATCCTTGCAGTAATAAAAGCACTAATCTTGATTTAACTGAGAAATTATAAACAGAAAATCATTCCACACTCGTCATAAAGGGTGGGAGAACAATTTAGCCATATACCGTGTAGTTGATTTGCTGTCTGTAGGATCCTATTAAATGACATTTGATTATCCTAATTGAAGCAAAAGAAACTTCATTTAGTTTAAAAAAAAAAGTCAGGAAAAGCAAGTAAGAAATTTGAAAACAAGAAATATTCATTTGCTTTTATCAGGGTTAGCCAAGCTATCAACAGATCTTGTACACATATATCAAAATATCTGCATGGCAGTGCATTTATTTACAGCCTGTACTGCTTCTCACTAGAAGTGTGTACAAATCTAAAGATAAAGAGATCCTAAAGAGAAACCCAGATTTTCTCAAGCATAAAATTATAATGGCAGTAATCAGGTAATATGCTAAAATTAAACTGACATAACTAAACAGAACCGTTTATTATCACAAAAAGTGTTTGGTCTGTTCTAGCTCTGAAGAGAAAAGATATTGAAAATGATTAATAATGTATGACTTGAGTAATAGAAAGCACAAAAACACCACCAAAGAGCTAAAAGTTAGTAACAGTTTTAAGACAGAGGAGCCATTGTTGATTTACCTTGAAAGAAACATTTAAAGTTTTTCAGCCAGTGCAACCACTTTAGATTTATTTTCTTTGGCTTTGTTTTGGATTTTTTTGTGTGTGCTCTTTCACACATTTAGAAACATTTCCAAGTTACACAGGTTGAACACAAACTTACAGTCAGTCTCTGCCTTCCATATTGCTAAAATGAACATTTTATTAACTTAAAGTAAAAATTTGTGCAGTTTCCCATAGCCGACCACATTTTCCACATTCTAAGAAATCAACATTACAAGTTCACGGATAATAAGTAAGGCAATAGTAGAAGAAAAGGAAAATGGTTTGAAGCAGGACTAGAGGAAACGGCCTCAAGTTGGGTGAGGGGAGTTTCAGATTGGATATCAGGAGGAATTTCTTCACTGGAATGACCGGGTGTGGCACTCAGTGCCATGGTCCAGTTGACACGGGGGTGGTTGGTTGGACTCAATGATTTCGGAGGTCTTTTCTAACCTTAATGATTCTGTGATCTGATCACACTGCAGAAGGAAGTAGAAGACATTTCATTTAGCAAAAAAGAGAAGAATCACCTATATTCCACCAGAAAATCCCAGGTATCGTTCGTTCAGGGGTTAAGTGAATTTACAAAATGTGAGGAATTTTAGAAAGACGAGTAAAGACATTCTTTAAAGGATAATGTATATATCTTTATATATATAAATAAACTCCAAGATTATAGGACAGCAACGTTCAGGTCATCCTCTACCCATTGATTTTATTCATTGTAGGAAAAATTTTTTTTTCCCTAAAGTACTCCACATTTACTTTCTCCTCCCTCACTACAGTAAGTTGTCAAGGCTATATATGTAAACTGTCAAGCCTAAATATGTAAAAGAAGAATATTCCTTAATAAATCTCACTATGCTGCCAGGTTATGATTGTATTTCCTTAATAGAGGAGAAAATTGTTCTCTTACTAGCTAATAATAATTGAAAGAAATAATCTAAATATGAAAATACTTTACAAGGTAATGGAAAAGTTGTTGATTTAAGGCCACCTATGCTCAGACATTACAAAATAATTGTGAACCTGAAGGAACAAGGTCTCTTCTCAGTGGACCCGTTGTATTGGGCTTTTCTGCCCTTTTGCTGACGTTCATCTCTCCAGCTGCTATGAAATCTGTACTTGTAGAGCAACCTTAAAATGGAAATCTTTAAATAAAATTATTAAGTGGGATTCTAACAGTATTCATAGACACACACAAGCAAAAATGAAACCCAAAGGGCTCAAATAATTCAATGATGAAGATGAAGACAAAAGAGGAAGACAGAAAAGGCAGGTGGGCTTTCAGGGTGGCTCAAAGAAGCTTAGAAGCTTTCAAAGATCCTTCCATCCACAGGTGTTCTCCTACTTGGTCTTAGTAGGGCATAAAGAACATTCCTTTTCTGCAGTTCTTGCAGGAAACAGGGTGTTTAAAAAACCCGACATGACACAGAAGGCAAGACTGAAGGTAGAGTCATGTAAAAATACATTACACAAACAGAAAGCGAAAAAGTAAATTAGACATATTAATATGTAACAACCAATTCAATCAGTTATGTATACGTAAAATTGCTACTTTAAATCCCTTTGATGGTCATGAAGAACCTTGGTACCTTGACATCAATTAATTAAAATATTGAACACATTAAGTAGCTCTTTTATTTTGATTAAAGTATTTCCCAAAGACTCTTTTTAGAGAGCAAGGCTTTTTCCTGCTAAAGAAAAATAAATACATACACCAAACGACAACACCCTGGCTATGATTCAATTGTGAGATGAAAGGCAACACAGAAATTCATTTGGGGAGGACAAGAAGGGCAGGAGTGTATTCTCCTTGCCTCTCTGCACAGCACCAGCCACAGAAGGGCATCACAGCTGTCTCTGACACAAATGGCACCTCCTTTTCACCTCAATATGCAGGCAGCTAAATCATGCAACAGAGGCAGCTCTGTGTTGCATCAGCTGACTCAGGAATTCAAAGAACATTCCAAAATGGGAAATTTCACAAGCACATCATTTCTCTGAGCTTTCTTCTGCTGTGGGGCGCATCGGTCAGTCACGCTGATAACAGGTAACGTGCTGTCTATACATAAATAACAACACAATAAAAGACTGGTTGCAATCTCTGTAAAAAAAAAAAATGCAACTGTAAATCTTTTGTATTTCTCCTATGGAGTTAAACTCAAAGCAACCTCAAAGGTTTTCACTGCATCATCTTGTGCCTATTGAAGTGGCACTCACTAACACAGCATGGGTTATAATAATAGACACAGTAACAAGTAAAAGATAAAAAAGGGACTATTTTCATCACTGAACTAAAACCTGTTTAATAATGATAAAAAAAATTGAAGTTCTAGCCACTGAAACAGCATGTGTCAAAAATGCAGAATTATTTTTAAAGTTTTTATGACATATCCTAGGACTTCACTGCTTTGATCACAAAGTTAATTAGTGCTTAGATCCTTAAAGAAAGGAATAATAAATAATAGCCGCAAGAATTAGAGGTGAACTTGGAAAAGGACTTATGCCAGCAAGCACTGTACTCTACTTTTTGAAATCTTTGAATACTTCTTTGAAAGCAATACCTGAAGTTTTGCAGTCTCTGGATGTTCTTTTTTTACACTTCAAAGTATTTAATGCTTGAAATACCAGAGGGAAAACAAAACAAAATAAAACAAAACCCCCTGCCAAAAACCCAAACCACATGGAATCATAGAATTAGGTTGCAAAAACCTTTAAGATCATCGAGTCCAACTGTTAACCTGGCACTGTCAAGTGAAGCACTAAGCCATGTCCCTAAATTGCCACATATACACATCTTTTAAATACCTCCAGGGGTTGGCGACCCCACCACTTCCCTGGGCAATATGTCCCGATGCTTGACTAATCCTTCCACGAATAATTTTTTTCTTAAAATCCCATCTAAACCTCCTCTGGTGCAACTGGAGGCGTTTTCCTCTTGTCCTGTCATTTGTTACTTGAGAGAAGGGGCCAAGACCCACCTGGCTGCCCCCTCCTGTCAGGGATTAGTAGAGGATGAGAAGGTCCCCCCTGAGCCCCCTTTTCTCCAGGCTGAGCCCCCCCAGCTCCCTCAGCTGCTCCTCCCCAGACTTGTGCTCCAGACCCTTCACATCATTTAACTAAAACCAAAACATATGAACTTTTACGTCTACAGCTATTAAGAACATAGAAAATGCTAATTTGTCTTTTGTACTTAAGCAAACTCTGACTGAATATTTTGCAGTGCAACGCACCCTATGTACTGTATTTACAGGAAGCACTTTATAGAAATTTTATTGTGTGTTGAATTCAAAGATGCTAAAAAGCAAATGTATTTTAGTTCTGGGACCTGCAGAACTCAGCAATGAAAATCAAAATTTTTTTTTGTAAACTTCTGAACTTAGAATTTGTGCAAAATTTTATGTTAGGGGGAATATGAATGTCTTGTTTATAGACGATGTATTATATTAAGAAAATGTTAGCAGCAGATGAGCAATAACCACCTTCATTGCTGTGTGTCTGAATGCAGCATCTGAAGGAGGTGCACATTTTACCTGTGATGTGAGTTTATCTTCTTTTAACTTTTGCTGTACATTGAGCACCAAGACAGGAACCCTGCTATTGCATGTGTGTTCTATAGAGCTATGTCTTGAATCTGTGGCACGAGGATGCTGCTTAATTTAGATTTTGGTACAAAAATTTTCTTTTTCTGCCAACAGTAAAGTGCTGAATTAAAGCAGAGAAAAACACAATGAGTGTAAGAAATGTTGCATTAAATAATAAAATTTCTTACTTCTGTTTAAAAGTGGCTTTGGTCGAGGTCTTGTTATGGAAAAATGAGAACATGTCGGTGTCCTGGTTTTGACTGGGACAGAATTAATTTTATTGATAGTACCTGGTACAGTGCTGTGTCTTGGATTCAGCATGAGAATGGTGTTGATAACACAGAGATGTTTTGGCTGTTGCTAAATTGTGCTTACCCCAAGGGAAGGACTTTTGGATTTCCCATCTCTGCCAGTGAAGCAGTTAAAAAAAAAACTGGGAGGAAGGACGGGCAGGACAGCTGGCCCAAACTGGCCAAAGGGATGTTCCACACCACAGAAGGTCATGCCCAGTGCATAAACTGGGGGCAGTTACCCTNAGGGATGTTCCACACCACAGAAGGTCATGCCCAGTGCGTAAACTGGGGGCAGTTACCTGGAAGGGGCTGATCACTGTTCAGGGACAGGCTGGGTATTGGTCAGTGGGTGCTGAGCAGTCACATTCTCTTACTTTCTCTCTCTCTCTGTCCTTATCATTACAATTATCATCATTACCAATATGATTATCAGCATGTTTAGCATGAGTAGGATTATTTTTATATTGGTGTTATTATTGTTGTTGTTATTAATATTTTCAATTATTAGATGGTTCTTATCTCCACACGTGAGTTTTACCTTTTCTTTCCAGTTCTCCTCCTCCTCCGAGTACGCCTCAGTACTTGGTTGCCACCTGGGGTTAAACCACAACAGCCACAGACCTATGAATGTACTGGCAGTCCAACTAATGTTTTAACAGTTTTACAGTCCAAATCACTTAATTAAATCAGAAAAAAAAAACAACCCTAATTGACAGTAGAGTTATAGACTGTTATAAAATTATTACAGGAAAAAAACTCTACTATTATATACCTATTTTCACTAGTTTTACTCTCAGAACACATCTTGGTTGTTTTCAATTGACTTTTTCAATCTTTATCGAGAAAATCAAGGCACTGTCATTCAGCATCCTTCAGTCTTTGCCAGGAGGAATGTGAAATTCCTGCAGGAGTGAGTGGTATTCCTCCTCAGTCGTGGATTTTCTTGAGGATGTATTTACACAGTTTTTTTCGCAAATGCTCCCCTCTCCCACTCCCAGGGAAGAGGTGACAGCTGCCTCACAGCCCACACTACTCCCAGGGGCTTTTTGCTTTTTTGTAATAAAAAACCAAACCAGTTTATTTTTCTGTTATACTTTTAATTTTTCCATCATATTTAATCAGACTGAAGAGACTGAATAAAAATTACTTCTGAAGAAAACAAACAAAAAATGAGCACAAAAAAACAGAATACAAAGGGGACATTGCAATGGCAATCCAGTACTAGGACCTGCAGATAAATAATGAAATAATACTGACATATGGTCATAAAAATCATTTTACTGAGCATAAAACAAAAAACAAGATTAAATGACAGAAAAAAAAGAGATTCATTTCTGATAGTAGGAGGTACATATATATTGAATTTCTAATTGTTCTTTTCTTCATTTCCAGTATACTCTCTGGGGGCTTTTGTGATCCTATTCTTCCAGAGTTTCTATTTGCATAATTAAGTACTCAACATATAATTTGTCAAGTGCCAATTATGTGATATAGGGCTCCATAATCCCCATTCTTCCTCCTCCCCTGACATAGCTGTTAGTTCTATTGTGCCCATGCTGAACATCTAAAATATTTGCATTAAAGCACCCCACAAAACACAGTTTTTCCTCAGGTTGTTGCTGGTGTAGGAAAAGTACTGCTCACTAGAGAACTTAGTCACAGAAATCATCAAGTCTGTTTGGATAAAGTCATAAAAGCAAAGCATTTATATTGAGCTAATTATAAAAGTTCTCTCTGAGGCAGAAAAAGAGAAGTGGGATGACATTTGCTCTAGAGGGACGTATCTTTCTCCTCCACTGCCTGTAATGAGATGGGGTAAAACCACTTAGGTTAAATGCTTCCATTTTTGACAGTTAAATTCAAGTGAGATGAATTCCACATTGACTACCAAATGCTGTCGAAACTTTAACCGAAGTAATTTATCTGAGGTCATACACAAATGGTAACGTATTTAATTGAATCCTATTTTCTTAGATTCATGATTAGTGCTCTAATTATTAGCCCGTTCTCTCTGTGACATGTGACTGAGTTTTATGGTTTTTAGTTTGGGTTTGGATTGAGTTGATGTCAGGCATTAGATCAGCTCACAAACCATCACCTACCATATGTCAACAGTCAAACACTACATTTTAATCATCTCCTTATTTGTCTTCTAATAGTGTCAAAAAGGACAAGGAGAGACAGCCAGAGACTACTGAAATAAGGTGAAAAAACCTGGCCTCAACAAACTTTTGGTAGTCTTGCAAAGGCAAGATAGTCCAGCAAATATTCCTTAATTTATTGAGTTTGTAATTTATGTATGCTCTGTTAACCTTACAGAGGTGAAGGGAGGTTTAAAGTTGCCTGCTTACTTCTGGAACCAAATAATTAGATCATCTATCTAATTAAAAAAAAGCAGGTAGCATACCTTGGGACAGGAAGGGCTTAAAGCGTGGGACTGAGAAGCCAAAGGAAAAATCAAAACTGTAAAAGAATAAGAAACATTTCTTATTGGTTTTCTTTTTAAATGTAGTAGTAGCAAATGAATTTAAAGCTCATGTAAGTTATGAGCTACTTATAGGGGAAGTGTGCAAATGGTAAAAACCAGTTGAAAAAGTACCAAGAAAATTTTCCGTAAAGAAATACCTGATTGTCTAAACTTTCTGAAATTCAGAAGTAACAGTTCCAAGAAATTTAAATTTAGAGTAAGATTAGGAAATAATCTAATATTCCCCTTGCACAGTTTTTTTCAATTTTAAAGTTTACATAAAGAATAAAAACATGAACACTTCAGGGTTTCAAAGAACTTTTTCCTGGAAAAGATTTTCACATTTTTGTATTTTAATTTCAGTTTAGGATTTTTTCTTTTGATACTCTGAAATATGTCTGGACAGATTCATTAAAAGATGGTAAGATTTTTAAAGAAAATGTAGTTATTATCAGCTCTCTAAAATTTCTGTGCAAAACCTGGACAAAAATTAATTTTTACGAAATTCTGAAAATTTTAAAAAAAATATATGATAAGAATCAAAGTTCTTTAAGCAATAAAGTCTTTTTAAAACACATCTTACAAAAACCAATTTTATTAGAAACATTTTTAAAGTTGAAATTTATCATGTGTCAGCTCAAAAATTTCTTTTATATTGAGATATCAGCTACGTAAAGAAAAGTGGAAAGGTTTTTATCTTGGAAAGTCCAAAGTCGAACTTTTAAGTTTCAATTCATTTAAGTGTCTTAAGAATTGGAATATATTCCTGAACTCTCCTCCCCCAAATCCACAAAATAATACTTAGCATAATTTTCAGTATTAACAGAAAACTAATGTTGATATTTCTAAGCCAGCTCCAGAAAACGCTCTTATTTGCAGGTCAAATTTCCTCAAATAATTATTTCCATTACATTTGATAATTATGTAAATAAGATTAAGATTAGGAGACTTAATATTAGTATCATAATGATCTTAAAGAAAAATAAAATCCCCCACAGGGCACATCAGATTTCGAATGATTGTATTATTATAACTCCAAAACATACTTTAATTGTGAGAGCCATACCTTACAACAAATCACAGAAAATCATTGCTATTATTACTATTGTTATAGTACTAAATGTTCCTTATATGGTAGAAATAGCAAAATCTCTAAAAAGGATACAAATATAGCTTCAAAGAAGACTGATCTTTCTTGCCAGCACAGCAGCTCCAGTAAATGAAGGTAAAACAAACAAATTTGTAGTATGGCTCTTCTAATTCCTCAGAGTTTAAATGCCTGGAATCAGACATGAAACTGTACAAATAACAGAATTAAAATGACACCAACCCAAAAGCAATGAAAAAAGGCAGACAAGCCCCACGCACTTTTAATGAGAAAATTCAAAAAGATTTATTATTGAGGCCTGCTTCGGGGAAGTTACACAATAAATAATCCTCTTGAATACCCAGTATGTTCTCTAAAGAATATTGCTTTGTTTGTATTCTGCATTATTGCTATAAATTTAGTGAATGAGCTGTAAAGGGTTTTACAATGTGTGTGTGTTTTAGCAAAGATCAGGAGCCCCTTGACTAACACTGGGCACAATGCATACTTTGTATATGCATAAGAGTAATTTTCTTCTGATGCCCTGAGAGTTTTCTCTGTAGATATTCCCCTGTGGAAGATGTCAACCCATGTTTTCACTGAAAAAAAAAGGATAATTGCAAGTTTCTCCATTTCCTATTAAAAAAACAATCATTACTTTTAGGTGACAGAACACACTGTTTAAAAATACAAACTCCCTGGAATTTTGTTTGATCCTATGTCAAAATCCAGTTCATGGATTTTTTCACTGTCATCTTCTGCATTCATTTGGATCATTTGAACAGCTTGCCAGTCCAACCAGAGCGCAGGGGAAAAGAATCTGGTATGATACAAAGAGTGATAAAAATACCAATATTGCTCAAAAGCAATCTGGGGGGAAAAAAAGGGTGAAGCACTGATAAAGGTTCTATGAAATGTGTTTGAGAAAAATATGGAGAGATATAATTAAATACTCCATATGTACTTCAGAACATACACATTTATACGGAAGAGCACCTCACTTCTGAAAACTCACTAAAAAGTTGCATAAATAGATTTATTTTTTACTGAAACACCAGTTGCCGTGTTTGCCTTCTTTCCTCATTCTCCCATTAAATCCAAGCTAATGGAACATCAAACATAGCAACCCAGGCAGTGACTCAGCAAGTGTTAGCTCACATTTTTATTTCTTTATAAAAATCAGCAAGGTATGAGACAGAATTAGTGTGGGAGGCTGTACGAATGGAGGTGTAGCTGTTTTATCCCTATTTAAAATGGAACACCATTGACAGGCTCATAAAAAATGACCTAAGTTTACAAACATACTTATGCTAACATATTTATATAAATATAGTAGTTTTCTGGTTTGGGCAAATGTATTTTTTTCAATATTGTGGTAGAGTTGAATACCAACAGTTTGTACTGCCTCAATAACATTTAAAATAAAAGGAAATGTAAACTCAACTCAACCTGCATCCAATTGTGGTATTTCTTTCTCATTTTTCACCACGAGCAACCCAGTGAAGCTGGATGACTAAATGTAATCCCCATACGCTTGTAGGATTTTATAGCACAGTATTCTGAATAGCGCAGAAAGACTACATTGCAAATTCAAGCCATTCTGGTAAATACAATCCATTAAAAAAAAAAATTAAAATGTATATTTTTAATGCAAACTGGCATAAAACTGCATCTTAATTTGATTTGAAGAAAACTTTTAACGTCCCCCCCAAATACTCCCACAAAACTAAAAGACAGAGGAGCTTTAGCTTCCTTCTGTTTTTAAACAACAGGAAATATTTCCTAAAACATGAAAAAACCCACAAAATTCAAAAACCCAAAGAAGTATTTAGTTAAGTTAAATACCTACTGACCTACTGTACTGGAAAACCTGGAAGGCATCAAATACTCCTGTGGCACAGAAGCTTCCATGAACTAGCCTGGAAGGATTTTTGCTGTCTTGACTCACGTCATCCTCTGGGAATGTCTGTAATTGACATAAGTCCTCCTTGCGTCATGCACCAAGGAAAAAAAATAGGGAGACAACAGGAATGCTTCCATTTTCCTGGGGTTTTTTGCACACATTTGGAATGAAAAGAAATTTTCCTGCTTTTTCTCTAAGCTTTGTAAAGCAGTTGGTTTAGGATTCACTGTGCTGTTAAAATTACTATACCTTGTTTCCTTGAAAAAAATGTCAGCAGACAAATAAATATATATATATTTTTTAAAGAAGACTAAATCATATTTTTGTCTAATTTTACCTCAGAACACTCTCTTTCTTTTGGCTAAATGTCATGTATAAAACTATATTAATAACAATAAAAAAGAATAAAAGACACTGCTATGTCTCATGAGGATTGCAGTTTGATTAGCTTTGCTTTCACATTCCTCTTCAGGCCATATTCTCAGATTTTATTCTATTTCCCAAAGGGTGCTCTCAGATTTCCTCCTGGAAAGAAGGTTGTGGTGAATTATTGGAATGATGCACTACAGGAAGTGTTGTCCAGGTTGGGAAATGAGACAGAGGTAAAAACATTGCATAAAGGCAACAGAATTACAATTCCTATGGAAACCTGTAATTCAAGATGCATTTATTCTGAAAAATATATTTTTGTTTGAAGACTTTTCTTCTTTGCAATGACAACAATAAGATTTTTTCTGAAGACAACAGGTACTACTTATTAAAATCTTCATTATATTTAACCCCAAATTTTCTACTGAAATCCTATTCCCACTTCTGATGGGAATTCCTTACTGGCCTAATATGATATGCACGGAAGCTGACTTACAAAATGAAGGGAATAAATCTATATTGAATTAAATTTTAGTTGAACATGTGACAAAGATCACAAAACAAGGAATGAAAAGCTCTTACTAATAGCAAACAATCAATCAAACAAACAAAAAACCCCACTTGAATGAAAAAAAGAGCATTGTGGGATGTCATATAAGAATGATATAAATAATAGGGTCCCTTTGGAAGGACATTATGCAGCTCCTGAAAAACAAATAACCTAAACTGCATGAAGAATTCAATATTCATAGACCAGATGTCAAGATTCAACTTTGACAAATATTTCACAGAAGTATCATATAAACAATATTCAATTATTAATGCTTTTTGCTTTTTTGTTTGTTTTTGGTTTGTTTTATTTTTTTCTTTTTATTTTTAATACGAAAGGGGATTGGCCAATGGACTTTGTGGGAAAGGTAAATCAGAACAAGTTCCTCTGTGAACTCGGGAGTTCACAGACAGACTGAGACCAGATAATTTGGAATCATAGAACCATAAAATCTTAGAATCCTTTGAGTTATAAAAGACCCTTTAGATCACCGAGTCCAACCATTAACCCAGCACTGCCAAGTTCACCACTAAACCATGTCCCTCAGTGCCACATCTACACATATTTTAAATACCTCCAGGGATGATTATTCCAGCAATTCCCAGGGCAGCCTGTTCCAATGCTTGACAGTCAGACAGACAGAAGAAATTTTTCCTAATATCTAATCTCAGCTTTCCCTGGCACAACTTGTTATTCATGTTGATATTGAAAAAGCCATAAATTTAATACTTGATATACTTTAATTTTGAAGTATTCTTCATATTGTACAGAAAGTACATGTTCACAGGTGTCTTTCTACTTTTTTTGATTTTGTTTTTTAGAATATGGAGATTTCTGTCTGTTAGAAAGACAAAGTTTACCTGTGTTTAACTGTCCAAAATTTAAAAATTAATCTAGGATTCATATAAAATTATTTCTTACTATAGCTTCAGAATTTCAAGTCTACTCATAAAGACTGGATGTGGAGCTTTTCATCTTCCAGTCAACCATAAATATCTGCTTTGATTTATATTTTATATGTTATTAATTTAATGGCTTGTAAATGCACAAAAGAAATACTATACAGGGAGAAAAAAACCACAATGGAAAAAGCTACATTCATGTATTTTGAATTTAGCAGCTGTCTATTGAAATTGTCAACTTCATTTCAAAATGTCATTTTCTGGGATCTTTAAGAGCAAAACATGTATGTCTCTGGTATAAAATTCACTGTTGATAAAGTATAGAGGCACACAAACCAAAAAGTTTTAATAACTGGAATTTCTGTTAGGTGTCTGTTTTCTTTGCAGTACTATGTCTGTTATTCTTAACTGCTATTTTAAACCAAAATTTGATATTTTCTTTTCCCCGTAGTTTTACTGAAAATTTGTAGAAGAACATTAAGATAGAAATTCCCATTATTTCTAAGATATATTAATTAGATCTTTTTTGTTTAATTGAATAGTTTTGTTGTCAAAAGAGTAGTTTCTTATGAAGTGCCCCACAGTAAAATTGGATTTTTTTTTATTTTTAAACCTTCCAAATGCTCCTCAATTCCTGCTAATTTTTAGCACTTTCCTATAGGTTTCTAATACTCATGTTAAATTCCAGTTGGCAGTGAGCCCTTTAAAAAAATGTACTTTTTATAAGCACATAAGGAATTACAACTTGATAAAAGCACAGGGATTTAAGGTGATAATTTCCTAAAAGTGATTCATAATATAAAAAGTAATGACAAAGGCTAGGATGAGATATTTCTCTGCTTTTCTGGTCTGATAACCTGACCAGAACAGAACTGGTGATTTAAATTTCCAAGTACTTCAAAGTGTTTTACATATTTACATATGTAGACTGGGGCCAAATGCCCACTCTTGTAAGGTTTAACCTTAGAAATCACTGAAAATGTCTCCTATGATAGGAAAAGATTAGGACCATTTATTTTAAATAAAAGATTGCCTAGGGTGAATTAATTCTGACAAGTAAAAAGAGAGCTGGAAAGTCTAATTCAGTGGGGAGAAAAAAGGTACACCATTTTGAAATTTCTCACCACTATCCTTGAACAAGGAATTTATGGCAAAATGGGAGATCACAGTCCAAGATTGCCTCTTGAGGAGGGGCGACATAATTACTGATACACAGCTTAATCCAGTTTTCAGTGAGATCCTGCAGGGACCAACAGGAGAAAGCTTGATGCTCCCAGATTTAGCCAGAGTCAGGGCTGTAACTGACTCTGGAAGCACTTTCACAAGGGAAATGGAAACGGACACCCCTGGTCAGGACCAGGATGCTCTTGTGGGTTTCCCAGGAAGGACAGACATGCCCAAAGACTGTGGTTGGTGTGCTGTGTCCATGGTTTTCACAGAAAGGAACGGCAGCTGCTGCTGCTCTGAAAGCATTCAAATTACAGCAAGTGCTCCTACACACTCTGTGGAACTGCAGTAAACAAAAGACCATTACAGGCCTCAAAAATGCTGCTGACACTAAATGTGGATCAACAACCTCTCACTGCCTGCCACCACTGTCTTTCTACCACAGACTGAAGACCCAAAACCAGTTGCCCATGGACCACAGAAAATCAGAGATAGCAAAGCTCAAGGGAACGATGGAGACTCCTTTCTCCATGAGTAAGGGGTCATGGAAGTGGTGCTCAGGGAGAAGGGCTGTCTTGCATCTGATGTTCAGCACCAGCTCCCGTGGGATGCCAGATTTATAATGCAATGTCTTTATCAAATTCTGAGCTGCAATTTGGGGATGTGGAGCGAGTGTCACATTGCCTGAGAAAGGTCACAGTGTGGACAGGAGCAGAAACTACAGGAAACCCAGAACCTGGGACCCTCTTGGCAATTACTGAGAGGTTTTATTACAGAAATCAAATGCTCCCTCAGATTAAGTTCATGAAAATTCACACTAGGTGTTGACAAGATCCTGTCTGGCACAATGTTCACTTTTTTTTTTCCATTTTAGACACCGGCAAATATGGAAAATTTTAAATGAGAAATGCAAACACAAATTTTGCAGCCATAACTGACTGAAGAGTTTTTGCAGCTTCCAATGCCTATTTATCACTTGCATTGCAAATGACATTACACACTCTAAGTTCAGCACTTGACCTAGTCTAGCCAAATTTGAATATGTTTCCTCCTTAATCTTTTGCAATGCATGAATACAGGTTGACATGAATTTTAATCCATAATTTTGGAACTTGCTCATGCTGCTAAGAAACATGCAAATAAGTTCCAGTTTCTTGCAGAAACACTTTATCAGCACAATAAATAAAGTAATGCTTCAAATTTTATTTGAAGTTATTATGTGAATTCATATCATATGCATTCACTTTCTGTTTTCCAGATTTATAGTGGCATAAATCCTATAACAAACATAAAGCTTTCTTCAGGGCTCGAAGTCCAGCACCTATTCATGTTAATGGAAAAGTCTCCCTTGATTTAATTAATATCTAATTAGGAAAAACATTAATTTCTGAGGTCAAGTTCATCACTGTATACCTATGTAAATTAAGTGATTCATCTCTTCCACAGCAGAATTAAGAACAAACCTCATCGGCATGGCAGGGGAACCCAGATCACTCATTGCTCATGATCCTACTGCACAGGAGTCCATCTCAGCATCAGAGTCACATGCAGCTATAAAATCCTCTATGTCAATGAAGGGATGTACAAATATAAACACACATCACTTAAAGCCATCCAAGAAATTGTTTTCGTTCAGAGGTTTTTGTGAAGCAATTGAAAAATGTAACCCTAGTCACTTTTCAGCCTCTATTTGTTTGATAGAAAGGCCCCAAACTCAGTTTTATTATGAAATCTATTCATAAAAGAGAAAAAAATTGATATGGATATCATAAGAATATGGAATATGTTTTTCTTCTAATGATTAACAAAGGAAAAAATATTTTTCTTAAGCTTTTTTCTTTTGCTTTAAAAATAAGAGTTCTTTGTAAGCTGTGCCTTCTTAGTCCATGGATTGGTTTTCCCTGAAATTATGAAGATATTTTTCATGTGCTAAAGCCTACAAGCTGAGAAACATGTTCCTACATGAAAGTCTTATGAGCCTAAGGATGGAAAAGTGTTCGAGAATAGCTTGAACAAGAACAGGTCATGAATTTAAATGAAAGCATTTTTTGTTGCTTCTAAACTAACCCTCTGAGATCATCTGGACAGTTGTAAGATTTCTTTTTCCAACCAGAATAGACCATTTGAGTCCAGAGAAACAAAAATGAGGTCCCTTAAATTTACTAGTATGTGCCTATTTGCCTTTTGTAGCAGTCAAGTCTACATAACTCATAACCTCCATGATTAAATGAGACATTAAAATATTATATTTCCTTTTAAAATCTCTCCAGAATCAAGTTTAATTTGGATTAACTCAATTTTAAATGAAGCAAAAGGCTATTAGATGATTCCTGTCAATAGGTCTTGGACCACATATCCAGATATTTACTAGAATAAGAGATTTTTAAACAGTAAAAGAATATTTTGTTTAATCTGCAGTGTTCCTTTCTTCAAAGTTGGAACAATTTTTTCTTTAAAAACTGAGGTTAGAGTAGGAACCGTTATATTAGTTACATTATATGTTTGAAAACAAAATGCAAGTTTTTATACATAGACATTGTAAATGTTTAGGCTTTATAGCACAACTTAAATCTGATTTTGAATTACCATTTTATACTCCATAGCAGCACATGCAACAAACTGTTCTTGCTAAACTGCTAAGTGTTAATTTCTGTGGCCTCAAAAATGGGGATTCTTAATATTACCAACAAAAATTCCTGATTGGACATAACAAAAGAGTAAAGAAAATAGATTTGAGAACTATCATTTGCAACTGATGCCAGGAATGAATACCAATGAACGACACTTAAGGGAATTTTGAGAAAGATTTTGAGAAATAAAGTAAAAAGAAAAATAAATAGGAAACTGTATGAAATTTATCATTTGAAAACTAAAGTACAGTTTCTTTTCTTTTAGTGTTGTAGCAGCAAATATTGCAGTAGACTAAAGGAGCCATCCCTCTTAGCTGCCTACCAAATAAGCAAGACTTTGTGAGGTCAGCAGCATGAGGAACACAGACAACAAGTTTGACATTAAGAATTTTTGGTATCTCATCTCTTTCACGTTGTTAATGAAGCTTAGAGGAAAAGTTTTCACACTTTTCTGGATTCTGCCTTCTAGAACGCTTCAATCACAGAATAAAGAGGCCAAAGGTGCCTAAAGAACGGGCCTAAAGGGGCCTCAATAATGGGCCTAAAGAGGCCAAAGGTGCCTAAAGAACGGGCCTAAAGGGGCCTCAATAATGGGCCTAAATAGGCCTCAGTAATGGGCCTAAATGAGCCTCAATAATGGGCCTAAAGGGGCCTCAATAATGGGCCTAAAGGGGCCTCAGTAATGGGCCTAAAGGGGCCTAGAGAACTCAGAATGTACTGCGAAAACTGAAAACTAAAAGGGCCTTCCTAAGGTTATCTAGTCCAATAACCAGTTATATTTTAAAAATCTTGAGGTACAGAGAGCTCATAATCTCTCTGGATAATACAGTACAAACCATCACTGTGACTAAGTTTTTACTTCTATTTAGTTGAAATTGCTGTTAAAAGTCTGAATTAATCTTCTCTCTTCCCATTAGGCAGCCTAAACTCATCAATAAAGACCTCCTCACCCTTTGCCTTCCCTTGAGAATGGACAAACTCCACTGTTTCAGCGTCTTCACATATGCCATGTGCTCCAGCCCTCTGACAATCATAGTGGTCCTCCAAATGACTTGTTCTGGTATGTCCATGCTTTTCTTGTAGTGAGAAGCCCAAAACTAGACACAGTACTGTGTTGGCCTTAGTCCATCCCAGCTGCAAGACTTCCCCTTTGCTTTGTTCAGTTTTGTGGTGTTTTCTTCAGCCCATTTCTCCAGCCTCCTGGACACCCTCTGAGCAGAGGGACACCCCCTCTATTTGGCACTGCTCACAGACTTGCTAAGGGGGCACTCTGCTCTGAGTGACACCACTTGTCACAAACTGCCAGCTGGACTTTGTGCCAATGACCTGACTCTTTAAACCTGATGGTCCGGTCACTTTTCCACACACCTTACTCTCCATTTATCCAGCGACTCCAATTTGGCTGTCAGAATGTTGTGGGAGACCTTGTTGATGGTCTTGCTAAAGTCAAGACAAATGTGTTGGGTTTGCGTGGCCAGGTTTAGGCAGCACGGGGGGGTCACAGGGGAGGCTGCTGTGAGAAGATGCCAGAAGCTTTCTCCATGCCCAGCAGAGACAATGCCAGCTGGCTCCAGGATGGACCTGCTACTGTCAAGGCCAAACCAATCAAGAATGACAGAAACATATTTAAATGATAACATATTTAAAGATAAAAAAGTCATTGGACAGATATAATTGTGGACAAAGAGTAGTGAGAACATGTGAGAGGAACAGCCCTGCAGACACCCCGGTCAGTGCAGAAGGAGGGGCAGGAGGTGCTCCAGTCCCAGAACTGAGATTCCCTTCCGCCCCTGGTGCAGCCCACGGAGAGGCAGCTGTGCCCCTGCAGCCCATGGGGGTCTACAGGGATGTAGAGATCCACCTGCAGCCCAGGGAAACAGACCCACACTGGAGCAGGTGGATGCTTGAAGGGGGTTGGGACCCTGTGGGAAACTCGTGCTGGAGAAAGCTCCTGGCAGGGACTTGCAGACCCATGAGAGAGTAGCCCATGCTGGAGCAGGTTTGCCGGCAGAATTTGTGATCCATGCTGGAGCAGCCTGTTCCTGAAGGAGTGACCCCGGGAAAGAGTGACCCGCACTGGAGGGGTTCGCACAGATCTGTTGCCCATGGGACGGACTCACATTGAAGTTTATGGAGAACTGTCTCTCATGGGATACCCCATGCTGGCAGAGGGGAAGGACTCCTCTCCCTGGACAAGACCAAGAGCAATGTGTGATGACCCGACCAAAAATCCCACTTCCTGTTTCCCTGCACTACTCAGGGGGAGGACGTAGAGCCCACGAAGGAGGGAGAGGTGTGGGGAAGGTGTTTTCAAGATTTATTTCTCATAATCCTGCTCTGATTTTGTTATTAAAAATGTCAGTTGATATCCCGATGTTGAGTCTGTTTTGCCCATAATAGTATTTGGCGAGTGATCTCTCTCTGTCTTTATCACAACCCATGAACCTTTCGTTATTTTCTCCCCCCTCTCCAGTTGCAGAGGTGTTGGAGCAGCTTTGGTGGGTGCCTGGCATCCAGCCAGGGCCAACACACTGCAACGTGTAATATCCACCTCTCTCTCCCTATTCACAAAACAGGTCGTTTCACTAAAACAGGCAACTGGATTTTCCAGACACAATTAAATTTTAATAAATCCAGCTGGCTGTACTCAGACACCTTCTTGTCCTTCCTGTGTCTAGAGATACACTGAAAAAGATGTGGCCAGCTATGTGATGTTATGAGGCTATGAGCAAAGATACACATCTCTTTTACACTGTTGGTGACATGCAATTTAAAAATATTAATTTTCACCTTTTTTTGTAGTAGAGAGGGCCAAATGATTTATCTGATATTTAACATTCAGCTTGCAGAATTGATGATGGGTATTGAGGCTCAGAAAATAATCCAATCAGCAATTAGTTTCTAAATGTACAATTACATACCACTAAATTAATCATTCTTGATCAGGATTTGTTCACAAATTCTTATCTCTTTTTGACAATACAAAATTGACAAATTGTAATAAAGTCAGCCTTTTTAATATCTCTCCAGAAAGTGCCACACTTATTTTTTTTTTCATACTCTAAAGGAACATAAATCGTTTTACTGGGTTGGTTGGGGTTTTTTTTAGAAACCATGCCTTGCCAGTCAATGATGAATTATCTCTCCAATATATAATTTCTAATGGAAAAATGCCACATAATTATAAGTATCTGTATGTGTCCACTTATTTTATCCTATGATAGGACATATAGGTACTGGCAATGGAGCATGGACAGCCTTTGGATAAAATCCAAGTGGCACAGAAGGATTGCAACAGCACAAGTTTATCCATAAAAATAGGAAAGGAATGAAAAGCATATGACAATATTTTGGCTAAAAAGATTTTGCAGGCATCATGGAAACGACATGTCATTAAACCTTGGTTATTGCATTAATCAGACTATTTTTCAAACAACTAAAATGTATTTTGAGTGTATTACTCAGCCTTATTGTACCAAATATAAGCTCCCTAAGGCATGTAAACAAACCAGATTCCATCTAGAATCGTTTTCCTGTGTGGTGTGCACAGTTATACTGCTTCACCCTGCATCCTTTCAAATGATGAACTAAATAGAGCCTGACTCCATCACCACATAAAATACTTTGAAAGAAAACAGCACCTATGCAGGGGGTTGCTTTGCAGGTGCTGTTTATCCTCCTGAGCTTCGTTATCTTTATTTGAGTTTTTAAAAATCAACAGTCTAAATCTACTTGAAAGAATATTTAAATGATCTCTGCACATCTATCCAGGAAACTGCTCCATGCAGCAGAGGAGACTGAGGGCTCTGGGCCATCCTGGACATCTCTGGTCTGGGGATAACCCAGGCCTCCTGCAGCCCTTCCTCCCATCTTTGCTGAGTCTTCAGACTTTACATGGGAACACTGTCAACTTTAACTGACATTTTTCAGGAGAACATTTCTGCTATTTTCTGTTGATGGAATCCCAGTTCCCTTGTTTGCATTATGTGAGTGTTAAGCATGGGGTTTACAGTGTTAGAATTTTAATGTGATACATTTTGTAACCTGTTTTGGCCCTTCTTATTATACACAGTCACATGGTAGGAAACTTGGTCTCCAGGAAAAGTGTTTTGTTCATGACTTCACGAGAGCCAGGCTTCCTGCCCTAGGGCTTTTGTCTTAATGGATTTATTTTGCATTATTATATCCTGAATTATTTATAGCGTCTCCTAATAATTGTCAAAATAATTGCCTTCGAAGTAGCTATGAGACACAGCGACTCTGCTATTAAATCTGAGATACTGATGCAAATGGATAGTCCAAACGTAACCTCCAGTGGACATTTACCTAATTAGCAGAGAGCTGACACCAGGACTCTGCCCTTGTGGCAGTCAGTTCCTGAGCGTGGCATTGTCAGGTTTTTCTTGAGAACGCTCTGGGGAAGTGTCAGAGCAGCTGCAAATGCCAAGTTTTCTTAAGCAAAATTAGGAAAAAAAAATATTGGAAATGTGTAGCGTCCTTATATCAAGGGTAACTAATAGCTGCTAAAACATCTACATTTTTGTGAGTATGAGACCAAGTAATAAACAGAAGAAATAATGGTTAAATTATGCAGACACATACAATAGAAAATTTTGGCAGAATGAATCTTTTTTTTTAATCTTCTCCTTTATTTCCTTTGTTATTTAAGTTTTTTTTAAAACACATTGATGCGAAGATTTAATGGTGCCAACTGAAAAAGACTGCTAGGAGTTTGGGGGTTTTTTTTGACAAGGAATGGAGATATTTTAAGAATTTGCTATCTATTGAAGAGAACTAAACCTGTTAATCTCTCCTGTGCCCTGCTTTATCACCTCATCTATCACTTGCATTCTCATCTTCTACCCACAAGATTTTTTTCCATTCTTGCAACTAAATCTTCCCTTTCCAAAGGTTCTTCATGATCGATGGCTTCTCTTGTGGTTTAACCCCAGCCAGCAACTGAGCATCACACAGCCACCCATTCCTCCCCTCATCAGATAGGGGAAAGAGAACTGGAAGGATAAAATTTACAAAACTTTGTGGGTTGAAATAGGAACAGTTTAATAATTGAAACAGATATACAATATATCTCTCTATATAGATATATATATACATATATATAATCATGGAACGGCTGGGGAAGGAAGGGACCTCTGGAGACCATCTAGTCCGACTCCCCTGCTAAGCAGGTTCACCTAGAGCAGGTTGCACAGGATTGTGTCCAGTTGGGTTTGGAATATGACCAGAGAAGGCTCTGGGCAGCCTGTTCAGTGTCCTGTCACCCTCTAAACATGAAGTTTTCCCTCATATTTGGATGGAATTTCCTGTGTTTCAGTTTGTTCCCCATGTTTAAGTCCTATTGCCTCTTGTCCAGTCGCTAGGCACCACTGAAAAGAGTGTGGCCCCATACTCTTGACATCTGCCCTTAAGATATTTGTGAGCATTGATAAGATCCTCTCTCAGAAATTAACTCTGACCCAACTGAAACCAGGAAAGAAGGGTCAGTTCAGAAGGGCACTAAGAAAAGCTTTTTTCAGACAAAAAATTTCCATCAAAGAGGTAGAAAATAAGCACTGTGTCCATTATTGCCAAAGGATTTTGGTTTTTTGAAAATAGGAGGATCGAAGTGGGGAAGGAAGGGTACAGGGAGTGTGAAAACAGGGTCGAAAAGATGAAAGAGTGAACGATTAATCTCAGTTCACTAAAAGGAGAGCCATCTGTGAATGATAGCACGCCATCAAAGAAGCAAGATGTTAGAGGTGTGTATCAATACTGTCAGGTTAAAGGTAGGGAGGACAAGGAAGAAAAAGTCATTCCATTATTAAAAGTGTGGTTTGTTCCACACTGCTGTCCCCAAACAAAGATATTGCCATTATGCTAATTTGCATTTGGCAATACACTGAATATTATGAAAGCACCTGCTTTTCTGGATATCGCTACTGACATTGTTACTTGTCCGTTTCAAAAACAAAACAAAACAAAACAAAATATCCTCTGCAAACTCTTCTATGATTGAACTTTAAACATACCAAATAAGGGTCAAAAAAAGAGTCACTCCTTCCCTCATGAGAGAGAAAATGAGAAATTATCTGCAAAGATGACTCAGAACTCTGTGTTACAGTCCTTAACGGCAGCATGAAATAAAATTCACTGAGTACTTTAAGTGATAAAAGAGAATTTCCTAAAGCGATTCAGCACATGGATAACTTCCCCAGGTTATGTATTGTTTCCTGTTGAAACTTAGAAAAAAATCAAGGCAAAGTGTCGAATATATTTTTAAGTTGATCTCTCTTGTTCCANTTTCGGTATGGTCATCTACTTAATTCAGCACATGGATAACTTCCCCAGGTTATGTATTGTTTCCTGTTGAAACTTAGAAAAAAAATCAAGGCAAAGTGTCGAATATATTTTTAAGTTGATCTCTCTTGTTCCAGAATGTTAGAAGACTTAGTTTATCTAAATTCATCTAAGTTTTTTTTAAAAACTAATAGCAGTATTAAGAAGAAAGAAGTATGAATTGTTAAATTATATAAATTAAAATAAACTTATTTTTAAAAAATACATACTGTCAAGGATAGAGTTGAAAAGCAACTGGAATACAATGATGTTTATTTTTAAAGAAATAAAACAAAACCAAAACAAAGACAAAAGACTGTCTCAGATGATAGTCAGCTTCCTATGCAAAAAAAAACCCGAAAAAATAAAAAGTGTTGAAAAGAGATCTAACATTATCCTCTGGCTCTCTGAACTTGTATAGGCACCTTACTTCCTAGATGAGAAATGCTATTTTTGTATTCACGATCTACTCCTGAGCTGAGGTGAAACTCAGTATCTTCAAAAAGAAAAGAAAACAAAAAACAACAACAAAAACTATAAAACATGCATTTTTAAAAATATGTCTGTATACATACAGAATGTTTTTCTAGTACCTCTCTGTTACCCGAAAAGAGACAGCCTCGCTGAAAGACCTCTTGTTTTTCTTCAGAGCTTTATCCAAAATATACCAGAACTATAACAAAAACCACAAGTGTTTTAACATCTTGAAGAAGAAGTCACCAGACTGCTCCGCTAACATCAGGGAATAAAATAAAAATAGGGGAAAAAAAATTAAGCATCTAGGATAAAAGGATTGTCCTCAGTGTAGAATATACACATCTACCGCTCTTCAAGTGAATACTCCAACATATGTCATTACTGAGATTTCCTGGCCAATAAGGAACACAGGCACAACTCATTCTAGAAGGAAAAATAAAATCTGAACTCATTGGAAAAAGAGGTAGACACTTGCACGCGCTTCTCAGAGAAAATTCACATTTTACCATGTTCTTTTGAAAAAAGCAGTTTAGGGACAATTCTCAAAACAGTGGTTTAAGGCTTAGTAAAAAAGAGGGAATTGAACAGAGCATCAAAGAAAAAAAAATCCCAAAATCATATGGAAAGAAATTCAGTACATGTCCACAATTGTTTCCGTGCAGAGAGAATCACAAATATTGTGAAGAACTGTAAGGAACTTTTCCCATTGCAAGGAACAAAGGACACCCAGTTAAGCAATCAGGCAGAAATTAAAAACTACCAGCAAGAAGAACACTTTTCCCCAGTCACCACACAGGTAAACCATCAAACTTATTATCATAAGATGTGAAAACTAGAAGCATAAATATGTTCTTAAAAGAACAAGACAAATTTAGAGGAATATTACATACTCTAAACCTTTTTAATCATCTTTGCCCTTTTTTACTCTCTTTCTAATAAAACCAGAAAAGATGAAGTTCTACTATTTTTATTTTGATTTTGCTGAGATGATTTGCTAAGATGATTTTGCTGATCACAACCTTGACCTTGAGTCTTGTCAGAAACTGAAATAATTTGCAAGGAAAAGAGTAATTAAAAAGAAACCCACAGTATATATTGATCTATTTTCCTATGGCTCTAAAATGCATACCCAGAGACATGATAATGAGTTAGCGGATCCTTACATTTGTGCAGGAGAGCTTTCTATATGTTATGTTTTAACCACTTATCTAAGCTATTTCAAACTTCTGATCTGAGGAATGTAATTCTTTGTTATTATAACTTCTGAATGAAGCCTGCAATAGCAGGACAGACCCTTGCTTGTGTTAAATACATCATAATTTCCCTGCTTTCCAAAGAAATATGACAATATAAACCAGGGGATATCTCTTTGAGAAGCAAGACTCATGATAGATTTGGACATCCTAAATTTATGATTCCGGAGAAGAAAGCTGACACTTTCAAGAGTTCCCCACCACTGGGGACCAGATATCACAGTGCAGATGGGGCCTGCTGGGTTTTAAACCCCATAGTGCTGAATTTCTTGTGCAAAGTGTTCGGAGTGATTTTCACTCCCTTGTCTCAGAAGGAGCAATCAACATTTTGGCAAATTTCTCCAGTGCCACAACTTCTGATGTACATCTTCCTGGAGCTAAATGAATTAGCACCATCTGCAGAGCTGCCCTACATTGCTGCAGCTTCCCTGGAATGCACCACGTGCATCCTGCCAGGCTTCTTCTCTCTGTAGTAAAATTCAAAGTAGCTCCAAAAACCATTCAACCGCTCACTTTATTTTATTATATTTTAATTAATACTTTGGAAAACTCCTGTGAGAAAAGAATCTGAACACTTTCAGCGTGGAGTTTAAAGCTGAAATTAAGGCAATGAATCAGCTTGTGGGAAGTTGGAAGCTAATATTCTAAAAGTGTTTGCCTCACAGCACTACAGACTGGAAGCTCTGCACATTTATTTTGAGTGTTGACATATAGTATATGGGTTTTCCCCATATAGTATATGGGTTTTCTTGTTTCTGTTTAAGATAAGAATCATTTCCCATTTTCTAATATAAGCAGAAAATTCCCCTACTGTCCAATGTCACTATAATAGCATCTACCAAAATTAGTCACTGGTATAATTAAAAAAAAAATTACAAAAAGTCCTTATGTTTCTGGTTGAAAAACTCTCCTTTTCTTTATAAGGAAAGTATTTGGTGAATCATAAGAAGATATTCCTCTGTCCTTTTCCCATGCAATACACAAAATTATCACATGAATGAAGTGTCTGTGTAAACACATATTTTTAAAATTTTATTACCTCCTGCTAGTTTCCAATGGATGCATTATTGCAATTTCCCCCACGATCATGCATGTCATTTTAGCATTTCAGTGGTCTGAATCCCCATAGATTTGAATCTCCTTAGGAACGTGTAACCAAACAGGTGATTTGTTCCACAGATTTTAATGGACAACACATTTTGGGAAATTTGTCCTGTTCTCATGCCAGGTATTCCCAAATACACCAACAGCATGGCAGAGAGGATAGCAGCAGAATAAATAGGTCCAAAAACGCTGATATCAAAGTCAGTAAAAACAGCCATCTTTTAGTGAAAGCCAGGTTGGGTCTGGCACTGCAATGCAAATTAAACAGGCAAAAAACCACTCTACCCAGAATGGCTGTGATTGTAGCAAATGATCAGCTCTCTGACAATGTTGGACCTGGAATCTTTGTGGAAATTTAGCACTCAGTCCAATTGATAGAAAAGGACAAATCCATATTTCATGTTTCAACACAAACCCAAAATCTGGCTTGCCACACGTCTCAAAAATGCTCCTGATAAAAAAAAAAAAAAAAAAAAAGCGCTAATTATATTGTTTTATTTTTGTTGTTGTTGTTTTGAAGTTGGAGAAGAAATGTTTTATTTCAAATGAAATGTCAAGTCTGAGGTCTCAGAATTATTAGCGGACACCTCAGCCGTTTGAGCCTCTCGTGTGCCCCGGACAGGGAGACAGAGGAATTTAACTCTTGGCAACTGAAACAAAGTGCCAAAAGCAAATAATCAACTGGGGGCAGGTCTGTGTACTCAACAGGTGGCAATATAATGTCTCCCATAGAATCAATCAAATGTGAAGAGACTTAAAACATGTTAGTTAGTCACAAAGGAGAGTAAAGACACTAAGTTTAGATACAAAAAGAAGTTCACCATTGTGGAAGTCTAGTAAAGCAAAATAAGAAAAACACTCACATTTTTGTGGCTGATGCTGTTTCATCAGTTCTCTTCTGTATTTATATTCTGACAGGAAAGTATTTTGTCTGGAAAAGGATCTCCCAGCTTACCACAATTTTAATATCTCAGGTACTGCAAATGGGAAATCTACAAAGGCAGCCAAAGAGCTTTGGATGTGAGGATGTGATACAGTTTTCCAAAGGGTACTATTGCCACTTGCAGACATGGAGGAAAAAGAGAAATTCGTTGTGGAATATCATTCAGAGATCCAGAGGCAGAAAAACGGGCTGATATTAGTAAAGCAATTAATGTGAGCAATGGACCTATGGCTGCTAAAAGGCTCAACTTGAAGCTTAAAATTAAAAAAAGTCCTTTTTGTCCTTTTTTTCTTTTAATGGTATACCCCATCTTTCCTATTTTTCAAACAGAGAAAGAGAGATTATTATAGTTTTTGTTTCCTTTTTCATACTCCTATAATGATTTTTCACTCTTTACTATTGTTCATTCCTACTCATTTTAATATTTAAAGTGGACGATAATTAAGTTGTTTCAAGATGCTTAAATCCCTAAAAATTATAATAACATCACTAAATGAAAAATAAATTATTAATTTAATTTTTTTAGAACACTTAATTATTTAGAAAGATATAAATTACTTGTAGATACACTAGAATTTTATAACATTTTTATATACATAAATTAGTTCTAAGAGACTTTAAATATGAGAGGGAGTAGTAGAATAAATATCAGTAATTGGGATCTCTTATTTACTCACCCTTTTAAGGGTTATTTATTTTCTTTTTGTTTTGTTTGGGTTTTAATAACGATTGATGAGAGGTAAAAGAAAGCAGCATTTAACAAATCTGGTTGCTTACACAGACTTGCAATTCAGACTCCTCAGAACTGGGAAAATGCTAATCTAACAGAAAATGAGCCTCATGCACATGACTTAATTAAATACTGGGTTAGACTCCTTACTTACATAACTGATTTGAGAAAGAGTAGAGAGAATATTCAACCCAGAAAATTGTAGAAGCTTCAGAAATGTGCACTTCAATTTGTCAGACTCCGTGACTCAGCTGGAGAGAGAGGACCCAACACCCTTCCCCTGGGAGGGACTGAGGGAGAGCAGGAGAGGACGCCCTGGAAAACCAAAACACTGCTACTAAGTTGATGCTTGAGTTCCAAATTCTTCCACAAAACCTCTGTGCTGGCAGCTGCTGACTTGCCAGTCCTCATCAGTCACAAGGAGGTCAGTGACCACTGGGGGCATATCCTGGCCTCCCTGCCAATCACCCCCCGCAAAAATTAGACAAGATCAGAGGGTGCCTTTCAAAAACAATGTAGGCACAGCACAAACTGAAATTGGGAAACGCTTTTTATGGAAAGACGGCATTTAAAAGAGTAATCAAGTGAAATGTCGTATTTGATAGACAGGGCTTCACTTTTCACCTGCCAGAGCTCTGTCAGCAAAATAACTTCTGGATATCTGTTCAGATAGCCAACAAGGGTGCCAAAAATATCTGGATCCTTAAATAAATGGTTACTCTAAATAAATTGTAAATTATTTTTCACTTGAGAGTGTTATTAAAATTTTTTATGATTTTATGCATTTCACACTATCAAAGACCATACAGCTATATCACTGGGGAAGATTCCAGAATTTCTGATTTCCTGATATGGAAACATAGATTTCATGGTATGGCTGTTTCTCCTCAGTTATCATGAAATAATTGAAAGAAACTAAGGAAATTATTTGCTCATTGTAAAAGGAAAAAAATAAAAAAATAGGTGAGGTAAAAAGGAGGGGAAAGAGGATTCTCCAGATGCAAGAGCAGAGTTCCCCCTACAGCTCCTGGAGACACCAAGGAGGAGCAGGTATTGCCTTACAACCCACGGAGAGGCCAGTGCTGGAGCCCGTGGAGGACACCGCACTGGTGGGGGGGGATATTTCCTGAGGGAAACTGCATCCCATGGGAAGGACTTAATGCTAGAGCAGGGGAAATGTGTGAAGAGGAAGGAATGGCAGAGAAAACCTCTTATGACCCGACCACAACCTCCTAATTCCCCATTCCCCTGCTGAAGGGAAGGGGGTAGAAGAGTTGGGAATGAAGGCCTGAAGTTGAACCTGGGGAAAGGAGGGAGTAAAGGAAAGTTGTTTTAGGTTTTGTCTTTGTTTCTTAGCATATAAGTTTAATTTAATTGGCAAAAAATTAAATTAATTTTCCTCAATCTGGCCATGATGAGAATTGGTCAGTGAACTCCTCTTCATCGCTGTCCACAAACTCTTCCATCTAATCTCTTCTCCTGTTCTGCTTGAGCATGGGGAATAAGAGACCAGCTGGGTGGGCAGCTGGCAGCTGGACAAGGTCAGCTTACCATGCTGTGTGGAATAGAACAGAATATCCTGAGTGGGAAGGGACCCACAAGGATCATCAAGTCCAACTCCTGGCCCTGCACAGGACACCCCAACAATCCCACCCTGTGCCTGAGAGCATTGTCCAAACTCTCCTTGAGCTGTGTCAGCCTTGGTGCTGTGACCACTGCCCTGGGGAGCCTGTGCAGTGCCCAAACACCCTCTGGGGGAAGCACCTTCTCCTCATATCCAACCCAAACCTCCCCTGACACAACTCCAGCCATTCCCTCAGGTCCTGTCACTGGTCACACAGAGCAGAGATCGGTGTCTTCCCCTCCTCTTCCCCTCACCAGGAAGCTGTGACTGCAGTGAGGTCTCCCCTCAGGCTCCTCTTCTCCACACTGAACAGACCAAGTGCCCTCAGCCGCTCCTCATGGCTTCCCCTCAAGGCCCTGCACCATCTTCATATCCCAAAACACAGTTCACAGTCAGAACACAATTCCAACTTCTGTCATTTCTTTCCTCTGTTCCCTGTATTGGTACTACCTCCAGCTACTGTCTTTTTCTTCTGTGTTTTGCCCCTCTCTTCCCTTTCAAGTTGTTTCTAAAGTACCTTCAGTAAATTAAATAACTGTGGCTACTCATGAAGAGGTAGCAGATAGCATCTGTAATAGGAGATAAAAGCAAATGTGTGGAATGCTTTTATTCATTTGTAGACTTCTGCTCTTATAGTGTAGAAGAATCTGACCTCTTATAGGCAATAGATGTGAGGCAGATCATTTGAAAGTTTGGCTTTCGGGAAAAATTGATTAATTTTCTTACCTAGTTCAGAAGTTGAATCACTTACTCATTTAAATAGATCTCTTAGAAGTCAAGTGATTTTTCAATTTGTTGCACAGTGTGCAAATATTCAGCATAAATCTTAGAGATCACAGTTAATGCCTTTTATTTTCATTGGAAATTGGCAGAGAAAACAAAGCAGTCTCAGTTAATCTAATTACAATGTGATTGAAAAACACATTCCTATTTTAAGACAGGATTAAGATATTTAATATCATTAGCATATAGGAATCTGAAATCTTTAAACTGGAGGCTCAAAACACCTCCTTCAGCTTTCTTTCCATGCCCTGAAATCATGAACGTTTGATTGAAATAAATAATGGTTCCTAAAATGCAAAATATTAAACTCTTGCATAATCCTGATATTTCCTTGATAATTTCTAAGTATGCTTTTCCCAGTAGCAGATATTTTTGTGCCAGTCTTAGAGAAAACAACTTCAGTTCTTTGAATACCTCTGTATATATTGAAAAAGAAAAATCCTCAGCTACATTTCAAGGGAGTCCTCAATCTAAGGGACATGGAAATATTACTCTGAGCAGGTATCCAGTTTCTTTTTTAGTATTGTTAGTGATGTTCAGGTCCAAAAGTGCCACACCTAAAGCCAAATCTCAAATCCTCAAAGTCAAGTGTCATCCAAACCAGTCTTTCATTAGTAATATCAACAAAAGAAGATTGAAATTGATACAGATTTTACATGCACAACTGCCTCCTTTTCCACTTCTCAAAAATTTATGGTGGTTTTGATACGGATTGTTCATTTCATCACAGTGTTTTGAAAAGTACTAGAACTTGTGCTAGCAAATACAGAATTTGCAGAGAATCAGGATTTTGCTGAGGCCAGCTTTTATCTACAAAATATTAATAGGAAATTATTAATCCTTTACCAAAGATGGGCTATAAAATACATGAAACATGTAAACATATTTCACCTAATTATATAGAAAATTATTAAAATAATTTCTACCTAATACCCATAAGTTTTTCTTCATTTGCTGTGCCCTCTTCTTGATGTTTAGACAAACATTTTGCCAAAAAACACTGACTAGCTCAGAAAAGATAAGAACTTCATCAACAGCTGTACATAACAATCATCAATATGGATTTAAGGTCATCAGCAAACAAACAAAAACCCACAGGATCAAGAAACACCACCATTCAACTTAAATCAACCACTTTTCAATAAGAACTAGAAATAAGTTTAAGGTTACTACAGGTCTAAATCTCTATTGGTCTGAAAATCCATTGAAATATTATTGAAGGAAGTACTGCCAGTACCTTTGTTCAAAGGATTAATTTGAGAAAAACAGAAGGGAATGAAGCTGAAACAGCCTTATGCTGTCACATCTGAGTTTTCTTGGGAAGTCTCTTATTTAAATACTAACAAGACCATATGGCTTCAAGATCTTAGCAGAAAGGTTTTCAGGCTAAATTTAACAGAACACAGAAGACAAACTCACTAGTATTTTAGTCAGATCACATTAAAAATGTAAGAATATCATCTAGAAAACATATTGGAAGCCTAAAGGCAATTCTCGTGTATCTTCACCTACTTTGTTCACCTACTGTTGCCTCGTTATTCCATGCACTGAGTAGGTTTCCTTAAAAAAAAGAGTTGTGAGAATTCAGAGCTACCATGCAGTTGTCTACATCCTTAACCTGATGCTCACATTACATGAAAATCATGATGGGCTTCTATGCTCCCCTCTTAAATAGAAGTTAAGGCTGGGGGAAAGAATAAAAAAAAGATTAAAAAAAAAAAGTAAAAACTTTTCAAGAAATTATGCATTTTGCCACTTCAAATCCTATACAAACTTTTAATAACTGACAATTTACAAATCTTTGAGTTTGAAAGTGCAAGCATGTGCCAAATTTACAAAGAAAAATCTAATGGATTGAGGTACAAATAGATTATTTCAGATAGAGACAGAGGGGTTATTTTGATAATGAAATGTAAAACCCCAAAACAACTAAACACTCAAGTTTCATAATCACAGTCTAGTTACTGATGGAGTTTGAAATGTTCACAGTGATAATATAAGTAATATATCGGTGTGGTCACATATATGTGACTGTCTCTTACGTAGTTTTCTACTTTACAGAGGCAGAGGCTGAATTTGTTCTTCCTAATTCAGAGGAGCATAAAAAAAATGCTTTCCAAAATAATTTCAAAACGGGGCTGTTGCAATTGTTAGAGTTTGTATTTATCTTCACTTAATTCTTTTTTTTTTTTTTTGCAAACTTGCAGGGAAAAGCTAATATTCCATATATTAGAATGGCAAGTACTTTGAAATTGTAAACAGCAGATATTTTATTGCCCTTTTTATTACAAAGGCTCACAGCAGCCTCAAACAAATAACCAGCTAATGCAACGGTTGATGTCAAAGAGGTGAGGAAACTTAATATTCTGATCTACTTGACTTTGAATAGGATAAATTAGTCTGCAAGACTTAATAAAAGCACTGTAACTCTCTGAATAGCAGGTATTTTCAGAGATTAGATACTCTGAACTGTACAGAATCAAAGCATATTGTAATGCCAGTTACACAGGCAGATTCTGCTCTAAGCTTCAACCATCTGGTCACTGAAACAGGTTATGCAAGAAAAGTGGCCAGACAGACCATGGTCCTCCCTGCCTTCCAAAACATTTCCTTTGCAATCAAGTAAATCACAAAGTAGTGCCTTTCACTTCAGTAATCAGACATTCCATTTAAGACTAATTTTCTTTAGTGAGCTACAAGGTCTCTTTCTTGCCACGGACATACTGGAAGGGTTAAGCCATCATTTCTTTCCCAATGAATTTACCCTTGCACCCGTAACCATACAACTTCAATTGTTATGCTCACCCACAAAGCACTAAATTTTCTAATATTTACACCTTTTTTATTAGTTGGGCAATACAGTTCTGAGTTTAACTGGGTTGACTGGAGGTAACAAGTTTCTTGGGCCTTTATGACTGTGATATCCCTTGCCTTTGTATTTTATTTCTCTTTACACATAAAGAATTACATATATCATCATTCTTCCAAGGAGAAGTAGCAAAGGAAGCAGAGCAATTGTCCATACGTTATGAAACCTCAGCTTTCCACACATAACAATGGCTGTCCTGTCATCTAAAGGAAGGCTGAATTGGAGTTAAACCTGCTAGAGGAAAATTAAAAATAAAACAGCCCGGCCCAACTCAACCCAAACCAAACCAGGTCTAAAATTCATAGATTGTTAATTAGTTGATATTTCCTTCTGTGGCACATTTTAATTTGAGTTTGGAGTCAAAAAAGGTTAACTGAGGGAGCTATGAAACATTGCCTCTGTTGTGGTACAGACTAGGAAATTCAGTGCTAACAGAATTACAAAATAAAGTTTTTGGAGACCTTTCTTAAAAAAAAAAAAAAGCTAGATAATGTATCAGCTTGTAGGGTAGAATATAAGATTTAGTCAGCTGGCAGTAAGACTTTTCCTAGTAGGAATCTCAGGAGACCATGGAGTTCATAAACTCCATTATCAAAACCATACCAAATAGACACAGGCAAACATTAAATCCCATAAAGATAATCACTTTTAGGTTTTGTTATTACAAACTTGATGTGCCACAGTATGGGGTAAAAAAGTTATTAAGATTTATATGTTGATTTTGTGAAAAAATAAAGGCACATGGGAAGAAAGCCAGAACAAAGCAGTATTTCTCAATTTTAGAAGTTACTTAATTTTTAATATCCTCATTCTGATATTGAACAAGAGCCCCATCCAACCTATCCTTGAACACTTCCAGGGATGGGGCATCTGGGCACTTCTCTGGGCAACCTGTGCCGGTTTCTCACAATAGACAATTTCTTCCATATATCTAACTTAAATTTCCTCCCTTTCAATTTGTACCCGTTACTCCCTGTCCTGTCACTGCAGTTCCTAATGAAGTCCCTCTCTGGCTTCCCTGTAGCCTCTTCAGATACTGGAAGGTGCTTTGGGGTCTCCACACAACCTTCTGTTCTCCAGGCTGAACAACCTCAACTTTCTCAGCCTCTCTTCATTGGGGAACCTGGTTTTCTTTTCTTAAAAAAAAAAGCAAATAAACAAAGTTAATGCTGTAGCAAGTATTTCATAAGAGAAAATTATTTTTAACAGCCCTTCTCCGTGCTAGCCTCTAAAGCCTACAAACTGTAGAGATTTCAGGTTCTGCAAGTGGTCTGAATGAGCATGGCCAGAGGGAAGTGGGACAATAGGAAAAGTGACTTACTATGGACATCATCCCCAGTTTCAAACTGGTGTGCCTTCATGTGTGTCATCACGCTGGACAGTGCAGTGTCCACTTGACAGCAAGAGCAGCAAAAGGCCAGTTGGTCTGAGACAATTTCAAGTTCCGGACTTGCATTTTCTAGGTCAATTTCAGTTGGAAAATTGCACGAAACATATTCAAGAAAAATTGAGCAATACTTCCATAAGATTGGGAATGAGTCCATATAAAGAAATCAAATATTTCAGTAGCAAAAACACAGTGCAAATTCTAGCTGCCAGTGGTCTTACTTGTGAAAACTGATGTGAAAATTCTGAAGTTTATGAATAGGTGAACAAATGCAATAACACTGATGCTTCCAAATACAAAGGTGTTTGTTCTTCAAGAGTTAGCAGGGGAAAAGCTCTTTTGTTTTGGAGCAGGGAAGAGATGGGGGGAGAGAGAGAGGAAGGAGGAAGACAGGTATACAGAGAGCTTCCTACATTGCTGCCCACCTGCTATTGTTTTCTGAAGAACTGAATAAGGACAGCACTTTCACTTATTTAGTGGTTTTGTGTTAGTTTAATTTAATATTTATTATTTTGTTAGGCCTTTGGTCTCATTATTGCCTCCTGACCTACTGTCTTTCTAAAAGGCATCTTGACTTTAGGGAATTAAAAAAAAATAATCATGCATTGTTCATCCTGACATCTTCATATAGGGCAAATGTACATCTAAATCTGCAATGGCCACAGGAAGACAAAAATTCAATTAATCATAAAAAAGAAATGGTGATTTCTACATTAAACTGTATGTTTATCTGTTTAGTATTTTCTGACCATAGTAGACAGAGAAAATTTAGAAGCTACAGCTGTAAAAGGACAGGGGAAGGACATGTGCTTTTTCTTCAAGGAATCAACCACTATGACTTTTACTTACTATTAATAAATCAAAGAGCTTGAGGTAATTTAAAAGCACATTTTTCACTGTAGCTGAGATGTTCTAAAACATTGTTTTCAATGTTTCTTTCAGCAAAAGTAATGGATTAACATTTTATGTAAAAATAGAACATGGAAACAAGGGTGATCTGCTAATTATGTGATATCCATAAAATTCAGGGCAGGAAAATAAATGGGACAGAAAATATGAAAAATATACTATTGCCACACTACTTCTAGAGACGTCCATAAAAAATTAACACCCTTTATGTACAAAATTCCCCCTTATTATCAATAACAAGGGTTTTTTTAAGAAAGGGCTAAAATCCCTTAAAGAGCCTCCTCTTCTTAAGTCCATTAATTTTATCTGTAATATCAGTCATTTATAACCAGTTCCCTGTAAATTGCTGTGATGTAGTTAAATTAATTAGTAGATTGGCATATAAACCAGGAGATCCACCAACCTCATTGCCTTCAGCCAATCTGGTCTTCAGAATATCTACTAAAAAAATAAACAGTTGAGAATATGTTTGCCTTGAACACAAGCAGCTATTATGATTCTCTAAGAAATTCTGTAATATGACAGAAATACTAAAGTATAACTAGAAGAAGTGGCATTAGAACTTAGAAACAAGAATTCATCCCAAGCAATGTCCTTCAAAAATTAGGACATGGTGTTAAAGCAAGTAGCTAATTGTAACTTCAGCCATTCTTGTATAAAATGAAAATTTACATATGTGCATTAAGCAGCTGATGTTTCTTGAGACCTCAAAAGCTCTTAATGGAGCTGGAGGTAATGAACACCCTCAAACACTGCACACAGCCCATATGACAGGATATTTATAAAATCTTTCAACTCAGGAGCCAAAGGCAAATCCGGAGATGACAATCACCCTTACCAAAAATGCCTTCAGTGTTTATTGCTCACATATTCAGGCACATTGAAGAAGCAGTGTACCAGACATGAAAATGGGCCTAAAAATGTATCATCTACAAAAAAAAAAAAGTGAGGTTTTATACCTTTAAGGGAGCTGGGACCTAGCAGACAGGTTTTAATTGGTTTGAGCCCATATAGCTTTACCTGCTGCTCATCAGAGAGATGAAATTTTAAAAGAAAAATTTCAGGTTTTGCCCTCAATTTCTATGTGAATATATTTTTTGGTATTGACACAAGGAATACAAGACAAGAAGAAATGTACCAACAGACAGTTTTGGCTTGAGTGTTCCCCACCACAAACTGCATTCATTTCTTAAATCTTATGTTAGACCGCCTAACTAAGATGTTAGGGCCTTAAACATTACTATTAAAAAGATTCCTGTTGTGCATGGCTCAAAATGGATCCTTAATTGTTCTTTCTACAGCAAGGGTTATTTATTTATCATGTGTGTCCCACTACTCTGTTTTAAAGAAATTTACCATATATTACCAAAAATATGTCAGTCTAATACATAATTCTGAACATTATAGCTTAGTATAAAAGCAATTTTTCTCATATTCTGTCCTTTTAACAATTTTTTTTCCTTAAAACTCCACATATACAGGCCATTTTTACAGATAAGATCTATCTGTATATGCTCTACTTCCTTGACTGACACATCAAGATATGGCATGAGATAAATCATTGCATCAGTCTTTTCAGGATAGTATTGTATGACTTAATGCAGTATGACATGACTATTAAAAACCAGATGCCGTGTTTCATAATACCACAAGTCAGTCTGAGATACCAAAAAAAGACAGATCACCTTCAACTATGATCAGAGAACTATTCCTTAAGAATTAATTAGCCCCCAAGTCTGTTGAAAAGGTTATGAAGCAGCAACCTTTGAAGATATAACTGCATGTGCAAATATGCAAGTAGGCCGCTGCTATGAAGTAATAAAAGGTTCCACAATATTTCTTTTTCTCTACAATTAATTTGAATGGTGAATTCAAAATTGTTGTGCATAAATAACAATTTATTGCTAACATACACACTGCATTCCCCTAATGAAACTCACTTAGTTAGAGAATCACAGGACCATTAACTTTGGAAAAGACCTCCAATATCATGGAGTCCACCTTTTGAGTGATCACCACCATGGCACCAAGCACCACCTTCAGGGATGGTGACTCCACCCTGGGCAACCCAGGTGCTTAACAACCCTTTCCATGAAGAAATTCTTCCTGATGAAGAACGAAATTCATAAGTTTAAAATAAGTACACCATTTCCATTCTCACTGTCCATGTTGTTTGGGCTCACAGCCTTAATACTACCCCAGCGAATTCCTCAGAGAGCAGCCTGAAGAGTCTTGGGGGAAAAGAAAATTGCCCTGCTTAATGACAAAGTAAATGTTCTGAAAACAAAAAGCAAAAAACAAACAAGCAAACAAACATAAAACCTCAAACAAAACAAAAAAACCCAAAACTACAACATAAAAACCACAAAAAACCAAACCAAACCAAACAAATCACAAACAAAAAAACCAAAAAACAAACAAAACAAAAAAAAAAAAA